>LPNX011197656.1:440176-450275 GCA_001517045.1 Pseudotsuga menziesii
ATCCCTCCAGACCAGCAACGTCTCATCTTTGCTGGCAAGCAGTTGGAGGATGGATGCACTCTCGCCGACTACAACATCCAGAAGGAGTCTACTCTCCACCTTGTCCTGTGTCTCAGAGGTGGAATGCAGATCTTTGTCAAAACCCTGACTGGCAAGACCATCACGCTCGAAGTTGAGAACTCCGATACTATTGACAATGTGAAGGCCAAAATTCAAGACAAGGAGGGTATTCCACCCGACCAGCAGAGGTTGATCTTTGCCAGAAAACAGCTCGAGGACGGACGCACTCTTGCCGATTACAACATCCAGAAGGAATCCACTCTTCACCTCGTCCTACGTCTCAGAGGAGGAATGCAGATCTTCGTCAAAACCCTGACCGGCAAGACCATCACGCTCGAAGTTGAGAACTCCGATACTATTGATAACGTGAAGGCCAAAATTCAAGACAAGGAGGGTATCCCCCCCGACTAGCAGAGGTTGATATTTGCCGGAAAATAGCTCGAGGACGGACGCACTCTTGCTGATTACAACATCCAGAAGGAATCCACTCTTCACCTCGTGCTCCGTCTCAGAGGAGGAATGCAAATCTTTGTGAAAACCCTCACCGGCAAGACCATCACGCTTGAAGTTGAAAACTCTGATACTATTGATAATGTGAAGGCAAAGATTCAGGACAAGGAGGGGATTCCTCCGGATCAGCAGAGATTGATCTTTGCAAGGAAGCAACTTGAGGATGGGAGGACTCTGGCAGACTATAACATTCAGAAAGAGTCGACCTTGCATCTTGTCCTTCGGCTTCGTGGTGGTATGCAGATATTTGTGAAGACTTTGACGGGAAAGACAATCACACTGGAGGTTGAGAACTCTGATACGATTGATAACGTGAAGGCTAAGATTCAGGACAAGGAAGGAATTCCCCCTGATCAGCAGAGGCTCATTTTCGCAGGCAAGCAGCTGGAAGATGGGAGAACCCTAGCTGATTACAATATTCAAAAGGAATCCACCCTCCACCTTGTTTTGCGTCTGCGTGGTGGATTTTGATATTTTCAAACATAAGAACTGATCCATAGTCATATCCACATGGGCTCAAAGCATTTCACTAGTTTTAACTGGTCTGCATTTCAATATTTATGCTGTGTTATATACTTTCAATTTGTTTGGTTTGCATTTCACTAATTATGCTCCGTTGTGTACTTTTAAGTTTAGTTTTAGATTGTAAAGAAATTACATACTCAAGGTTTTGCTCGAGGGGAACTTAATGTTTTGCTCGGGGGAAACTCTCGTGTCTGTAACTACTTTCATTTAAATAAAGATTTCACCAAGGCATCATTCCGTATATGATGAGTAAAGATCTTATATGTTTGATCTTAGTGTCAGCCTTATATATAAAACAGTTCTTTTGGTTTTTTTCATTTTACATTCTGATAGCTTATCTTGTATGGATGTTCTATAATCACATGCACATGCTGTAAAATAAAATGTTACTGTAAAATAAAATGTGTCCTAGATCAAGCTTCTTTTTGATGTTGTCATTGTTGATCCATGAAGATAACGGGGAGAGTTTATTAGCTAATAAATTCCATTCCCATTCCCTGTAATGGTGAATAAATGTCAATTAGCACTATATTGTTAGTTTACTTTGTTAATTTGAACTGGTTAAATATAGGTTATCATAATGTCTCCACCCCTCTTTGATTATCTTTTTAGTCACCTTGTTTCTTCAATTTTTCCTAAAATTGAGTGGTGAATCCAATCTTTACCCCTTTTGTCCTTCTCTTTTCCCTACATCCTTTTATTTTCATATCAATTGGCTCTATCCCCATTCAAAAAGTGGGGAAACTATCATAAGCACAGCTTAGATGAATATCATCTTCTTTAAGGGAATAACTCTTTTATCTTTGCAACAAATCTCACAAACTACTCCCATTCAAGTTATCAGCTCTCAACACTGCATTGTGGCCTTAACTAAGATGTTGCATATCAAATTAACACTTCTTTAAGACAATATTTCCTTAACTTGTTCAAATCACACTTCTTGAATCCAACTTTACACAACCTTCAAGCCACTTCCCCCCTCCCAAGCATCTGGTGATGTACTTCTAGACTCTATCTTGATTCCTTCTTACTTCATAGGTTTCTTCAACATTACCTCTAAAATTTTAGAAGCCAAACTTTCTCTAGGACTTGTGTCACTATGATTACTGGTTTTCATGGATGACCCCTTTCTCTTTCTCATCTATCTTTAACCATAAGATGTAACTCATCATTGATTCATGGTTTTCATGGATGACCCCTTTCCCTTCCTCATCCATATCTAACCATAAAATTTAACTCGTTTGAGCATTTTTGGATCATTTTCCTTCTCTCCTTTATTCCCTCATCCCTTGGATGCTTGTTTTGTTGTATTATTCATTTCCCTCTTGGTAACCACTCCCTTGGCCTCTCTTTCGAAATGATAGTCTTAGTTGGTCATGCCCTATATTTTGTAGCTATTGAATCACCTCCATATCTCTAGTTTACCCTTCCTCCCTCCTCCCATCTCCCATGCCTTTATTAGCCTTGCTGAAAACATTAAGATGCCAACTTTGATAACCAACAAACTATTAAACACACATGAAGTAAATACACTAACACAACAAAAAAGAGGAAAGTCTATTATCATATTCAGTATATAAAAAGATGAAAGTCTATTATTTATTTTCAGTATAAACATGAAGGAAAGTCCATTATCTATTTAAGTTAGTTATAAATTTTGAAGCATTATTTATCATGTTCATTATCATATTCATTATAAATAAGAAGAAAAGTCCTCTATCTATTTAATTTTGTTATATATTTTGAAGTATTATTTATTGTTATTAAAGTAATTAGTAACATATCCAAAATCTTAGTAATCAAAGAAGAAACAAATTAAAAATCAATATATTAAATAGGTAATTTAAAATGAGAGAAAAATGAAAGCACAACAACAAATTTATATACTATCTAAACATATAACTTAAGCATAATCAAAGCACAACAACAAATTTATGCACTTAATCAAAACAAGAAAATCACTACGTAACACGTAACAAATTCAAGAATATATACAACCAAATCAATACACAAACACCAATATAACTATCTATAAGGGAGGTAACTATCTATAAGGGAGGTAATCACCAAGTCCATTTGCTATACAAGATGAAGCAGATGCCATACGGGCGCTCGCAGGAAGTTGGTTCAACTTTTAGGTGCCACTTAGGAAATCAGAAACGCACTTACTAGGTTTTTTTATTATTATTTGTTTTTCTATTTAATTTTTTTATATCACATTTTTAAAAAATCATTTTATTTTATTATTGTTATTATAAAATATACTTAAAATAATAAATATAATATTCTACTTTTTCTTATTAATACACTTAGAAAGTAATTCTAAAAGTTGAAAAAACAACTAAATAGCTAAATCATTTAGTATTTCAAAATTTTGATAAATTTTGATTTATTTATTTATTATTTATTACATTAAAAAAATACATTTTAAAAATACTTTTACATTTTATTTTATTAATATTATTATAAAATATGTATAAAAATATATAAATTTCTAAATTACTGAATTGTGATAATATTTTACTTTTCTTATTAATACAGTTAGAAAGTAATTCTAACTTGAAAACAATCTCAAACTTCAAATACAAATGTGAATTGAGAGAATCATATATGGATGTAATTTGTATTGAGTAACTAATAAAACAAAATATAAACGACTGCTCTGCACCTTTTAATCCTAAAATTTAATTATTTTAGCATTTTTAAGAAATCTGAATCCTTTATTTTTGTATCAAGGTGAACCCATTCTCATAACACTAAAATTAAATAAAAATAAGCATTTTTCACATTACACTAGGAAAAAAGGCTAGATAAAAATATATCACAACCTATTCCAAACATCCATGAATTGAGCTTAAAATACGATGGGAAATCTTATCCCAATTTCCTTGTTTACACATAAAGTTTTATGTATGATTATATATTTATCAACAACCAATTAAAACAAATTAAATCACTATATGACAAGGTATGTAAACATTATATACTCAATAAAAGCATGTTCATCTTCATGTGTGACAATGTTAAATCACTACTTCAATAAATGCCTACTCTTATGTCTTGTGATTCATGACGATCCTATCCAATTTCTGCAAATATTGATGTCATAGAATTATATAATTAGAAATTACCCCTAAGGTGTACAAAGTTTGTCCTTGTAATGTAAACATTTTGATTTTATTTGGTTGTAAAGATCATAAAACATTCAACCCGTGAGTAGTAAAATTTAAATTAGCATTTTCAAAATGGAAAATAGTTGTATTGAAGTTATGACCATAATCAACACGAATTACTTAAATTCTGAAAACTAAAAAAATAATAAATGGTTGATTAAATAACAATAGTGTTTATGTAAGATATCTCATTCAAATGAGATATTCTCAACCATGTCATAATTTACAAAAGTAAAGTTCAATATGAGAATTTAGATAAACATCCCTTGAAACCAACATTGCCATCTTTCACATAACTCGTTTTAAGGGTTGGGACTAAACTAATCCCCAAAATGAAAATCCCACCTTCATAACTGCAATCCATCTTTGCAAAATTCTATAACAAAATCGCTTCATGCATTTGTAAATGAGGAGGTATTGAAAGTGTAGATGAATTTAATGCCCATGCTTTAGTCATGCCAATGCTCTTCATGCTATGATATCCAAGCTTCAAAGCCACCTGAAAAAGATGCAAGGAAATATGGAAATGAGCATAACTTTTTTTCATTTTATCTAGAATTACAAACCATACAAGCATTAAAGTATTTGCATAGTGATGGAATTCTAAATCATGCGTGTTGCAAGCTTAAACATTTTAGAATAACCAAATTTTCATATTTGTAATTCTCACCTTCACTTATTTGGATTTCTTTCATTGTCTCTTTTGGCAGCTCTATCGAGAACATCATCAAATGTTTCTCTCCTTTTAGTCCCATGTGTTGGAGGAGGAAAGTATGCAGAACTAGATGATGTGTAAGAGCACTTACGAGTGACCATCATTTCCAAGAAATCTTTTTGACGTTGTAGGGTATGCCCAAATCCATCTTCCATTTGTCGGAAATATGGAGCAGTAGGATGGTCCAACCCTAAACTGCTTGATACCAATGTTGCTTTGAACTCATTGGCAACATCTTCCATGCGTTTCTCTAGGAAGCGGAGATGTGATTCTTCACTAGGCAACTGCATAATCGACTCAAAAATGTCTCGAATATGTTGCGATATGCTTCCTTGATCATGAATTCGATTTACATTGTTAGAAGTAGCCACCAATAAAAAATGTGGACCATTGTTATCGATTGATGCACCAACCAATCTACTCGCCGATGTGAAGCTGATCGTATTGACCTTAAAAATACTTTTTTCAAGTGTGAATGGTATGACTCGATAGCCCCATTTGTTTCTTGTCAAGCATGCTTTAAAGTACGGCAACATTTTTCCCACATTCCTGATAAACATCAAAGAACATAAGCTAATAAATATAGAACATGCTAGTAGGCTAAATACATAGGATAAGAGTGACAGAAATAGCTAGAAAAATTTGAATTTATTGTGAAAACATGAAATTTGAAATCTAAAAATATGTGAAATATAAAACTATAGAAAATATTGCATAGTAGTTGAGAATTATCCATAGACTATTCATTAAAGAAAAATCTCTAGATATTATAGTATGAACCCAAACCTATTCTGTCCAGCCATCGTGCTCGAATGTACTCAACAAAGGCATTTTCTTGTTTGAATTCATTCAGAAACCTATTGGCCTCCTCAAGAGCAGAATCTGCATTTTTGTGGTTGTGCATAATGTCGCCTAAACGCTCAAACATCGAATGTCTTGTGGTGTCATCCTTAACTTTCATGACAAGATTTTTTAACCATGCCCTTCTGACATGCCAATTGCATAAGTAGACTTCACATTGAAATGTCGCCCTATTGGATAAATATGTTACACAGTGTTAAAAATATATTCATATTTGTATAATGTGTCTTTAATATTGTGCGCATTAGAGGAATTTTGGGGTCTAAAATGGGCCTCCTAAGGAAAATAATAAAATAATAGTTAAAATAATAAAATAATAGTTAAAATAATAAAATAATATTGATTAATTTTGGAGGAAGAAAGAAAAAAACTAAATTTTGTGTTCGTATTTTCGACATATCTCCCTGTGTTTTTACTCAAATTTCGATTGGGAGAGATCGTTGGATGCGGATTTTGATTCCGCATCTAACGAGTACCCACAATGCATACTTTTGACGTACCCCGCTACCCCAAAAACAAGAAATACCTGAAAAAACGTGATGATGACATGCATTGTGGGTACTCGTTGGATGCGGAATCAAATTCCGCATCCAACGAGCTCTCCTGATCGAAATTTGAGTAAAAACACAATGAGATATGTCGAAAATATGAACAAAAAAAGTAGTTTTTTTAATGACAAATATGTCAATTCAACCATTATGGTTGACATATTTTATTGAAATTCTATTGGTTCTTGAATTCCAACTCACAAAAACTTATTTTGGCACGTTTTCTTATAAGGCCCATTTTAGACCCCAAATTTCCTCTAATGAAACATTTTATTTTGAGAAAAGGGAAAAAAATCACCCTACTAGCTATATGTACCTAATTGCACCAATCTCTGCCGCTGCATCGTCTACCATGAATGCATTCAATTTCCATTCCAACATACCCATGCGTACTTTAAGAAGTAGTGTTTCCATCCATTTGGAAATATCTGAGGTCATAGATCTTGACATGATGACCCATGCCATAGGAACACCATTATGTTGGGAATCAAATGCCAATAATGTATAAAGTTGGAACTGCACACAAATAAATATGACATCACTACATGATTGAATCATATTATAAATAACAAATGACAGAAGAAAAAGTACATACATGATATATAAACATACCTTGAAACGATTTGTTCCAAATGTAGAGTCCATTGCTAATATACTATCATGGCCATATTTCCTCATCCATTCCAGCTGTAATGGTAGTTGGATGCCTACAATGAATGGTGTGTGACTCTCATCTTCTACGGTTTTGTCAAACTTAGAGTAGTAGAACACTTTATCAGGGTTTGCAGCTTGCCATATACACACACTTTGGGCATCATTCTTGTCAAACATATATTGGGCATGTTTCAATTTTCTCTCTATATTTCCAATGTCATCACGTGAAAGAAAATCATTTCGATCAAACTCTATTTCAAAAGAGGATACTTTGTCATGCACTAACTCACAATGTTTTTGATGTACACATTCAGCAGACATCCCCAAAAGCAAACAAATTTCTACCCATTGACATAGTTCTTTGCTAATATGAGGTGCATGGTATGCCCTTGTGCCTACAAAATCAACAACCTCTTGTCCATGGCAAGGTTTACCCTGATTGTCTATATGATTCATCTCACTATAAGTGATTAGGCAGTGTTTCAGGGCCTTCTTGAGTATGCGGATGCTAAAATGACAAAGACAACCACATCTTAGATGCTTACGACTTGGACGACTCCCCTTACCATGTGTAGGCACTTTGGATATATCAATAGGTATTTTATCAATCTCTCGATGGTCATTTGGCCCATACGTACACCAAAAGCTACAAGCAACAACAAGATATTAACACTTCAGAATTCACAATAGATTAAAGCCTCAATTGTTCTTGCTGCAACTAATGCTTTTATCTCAACCAATTTCTAAGAACCGAGAACAACAAAGAAAAAATCACATTGTATATTCTAAGGTACTGTCAATTCTACACATTTGATTTCCATCATTTTCTTTTTCTTTTTCTGTTTTACTACTATAACTTTTTCGAAAGCTTGTTGGATACAATGGGTTTTCGCACTCCCTGGTAACTAGCTCTTTAACTCTATCTAATTTGATCCATGCAACATAGTTACCTTCAACCATATTCCATTTCTAATCAGAAGAAGAAAAGTTTTTTTTTTTAGGATCCTGCACCTCAAGAGCTAGAAGTTGGTGCCATTTCGAACCCATCTGAAAGGTGAAAACAAGGATCTGCAATCAGTGAAAGAGAAAATTCAGCTCAATGCAAGTAGCAGAAGTCACTATGTCTTTCTTATAATGATTCAGCAGACAGATATTGAGGACATGAGGTGATTCCAGAAAATTCTTATGTTTTGATTTGTCAACTCTATGAGTTGAACTTTAAAATCTGGACAAAACTTTTAAGACATTGAAGTTTGGGTAAGTTTAAAATCTGGACAAAACTTTTTGTAAAAGTAATAAAGTAATCCGTAAAAAAACCATGGGGAGGTGCTTAAGCTCAAGCTCGATAATGTTTGGTGAAAACTTTTTTTTAGTTAGTTTTTACTATCTGAGTGATCCACAGATGTATATGTTTGAATTTAAAATGTATATGCAGAGCTAAAAGTGACCTAATTGCATTTTTATCAAGTACTCGAATCTATATTTTGGAGATCAACTTCTTGACATATTGCTGCACATTTCAGTGTTGTTATTTGAAAAACAACAAAACTCACATTTTGAGTCGTCACATTTTAGATTCCGGCTTTGCTATAAATTGTGGAGGCGCACAAATGATTTCTGCTACACGAGTTGTTTATGAATAGGAGAACGAAATACTCAATGCTACCTCATTTTATGTAAGAAATACACAGAAGTGGGGTGTCAGTTATACTAGACGTTTTATGGGCTCTTCTAATCCAACTTATGTAGCAATCAATCAGTCTCAATTTACAAATACATTAGACTCTGAACTGTACCAGATAGCACGCTTATCTCCCATCTCTCTTCGATACTATGGTTTAGGGCTTGAGAATGGACTTTATACAGTTAAACTACAGTTTGCAGAGATACAGTTTGAAAATACAAATAGCTGGAAGAGTGTTGGAAAACGCATTTTTGATGTTTATGTTCAGGTATGATTGATATTTAAGTGTTATTGTTGATTCTCTCCCAGATAAAGAATAAAATATTTTTATTTATGTCCACTTTACATTATTTATGATCTTTTGCATGTAGCAAATGCATTAACATACCATTCCTAAAATGAAAATGTATATTTTTTATTTGTTAATGTTCCTGGCTATATGATGTTATATTATCGTAACTAAATATTGTAAATATTATGTACCTTGATGTTTAGGGGCAGAAAGTATTAATAGATTTTGACATCCGAAAGGAGGTCGGAGGCTCAAATATAGCTGTTGTTAAATCTTGAACAATAAGACCAACATGACGGCAAACTTCCTTGAAATTCATTTTTTTTGGGCGGGAAAGGGAACTTGCTGTATTCGATTCCAAGGAACCTATGGACCATTAGTATCAGCTATAAGTGTTACGCCTGGTAATGATAAAGGATACTGTGTTTTATTAAATAAAAATGTTCTTGACAGAACAATTTTCTACGGCATACTGCACCAGGTTCAAAATATTGCAGTAAAATGATTCTTATATCGACCGCCATATATATATTTTTTATCATGAAACTGAAAATGCATTGTCAGTTTCAGCTTGCGTTGTCATATGATTTTTCAATGTGTGTAGAATTCAATCCCACTGTTGGTGGCACGACGTCTAAGAAAAGTAAGGCAAGAATAGTGATTGGAATCACAACTGAAATTGCTGTAGCTTTGATATGCATAATTTTGGTTTTCCTCCTTTGGAGGAGGAGAGTTCATAAGCTCACAACAACAGATTTCGAGGAAGACGAAGGTACCCAGAAAATATTTTGGCACATTAGTAGAGGATAAGATTTTAGCAAGTTAGCAGAGGATAATTCTCCTAAAATGCTTTCTCCTGACATTTCTAGTTTAATTTAGTTGCAAGAAACAAGGATTGGCATGTATTTCCATCTTTAATGATTACTACTTTTTGTCAGCCATAAAGGGTATCAGTTCAAAACTGAAATTTTTTAGCTATGCGGATATGAAAACTGCAATAAAGTCAATATTAAAGCATATTATTTCATGAAATGATGATTTTGTCTAAATAAAGAAAAAGGAAGGGGTTTAAATAAA
>LPNX011197664.1:0-30000 GCA_001517045.1 Pseudotsuga menziesii
ATATATATATATATATATATATATAACAAATGGAGGCATTAAGGATTAGAGTGGAATAGTATAGTCCCCATAGAAAAGTCCCATATCTAGAGGTATTGTGGTATTATGAGATTGATTATGTGTCCTTTTGCATTGTAACCTTAAAGGGCATGTGAATGATGTAAGTCCAAAATCCTATCCACAATACAATTGTTTTTAATTGGATCTTTGGCCCATTATTGTTATTTTCTTAGTAGAGTGAGTTTGATTTGTGTTGAGCATTTATAGTTTTCCCACCATATTATTCAACCATCCTCGCCATGAATCTAGGGCTCTAAGTTCAAAACTTTCTTTAATCAGTGAGGATTGATCCTCACAACTAAGATACAAAACTTTATCTTAAATAAAGATAAAGAGCGGTTGGGGGATTCATCCTCGATAGTCATAGTGGATAATGCTGAGAGATGATATGAAACTAGATAATATGGAAGGTTGTAGGCTGTAGAGTGTACATTATTATGAGAAAGGATCACTAATATTTATAAGCATAAATCCTATCCAATATTTTCTTAAACTCTATCACTTATAAAGTGTTGTTTGGTTGGTGTTTGTTATTGATTATCTGCCTTAAAATGTGGGGATGATCAATTTGATCCATCACTAAGTATTTTATGCATGATGAGCTCGGCTTTCACTACATCCATCTATTGAAAATATCACTTTGCTTTGACACCAATTAACATCTGGACAACTTCATTGGTGGTGGTCCTAATGCTCAAAACCCCTTTCAAATTGAAATGAAGAAAATATATTGAATATCTCGCCCCTATACTTGATCTAGTTGTCAAAAGGAAGATCAAAAGTTGGGCATTCCTATGTGTAAAGAACCAACCAAGGTGTAATTAACCACCATTCATACTTATCATACAACATAACAATTATTTCCCTCAACATACTCAGTAGAGTAGTGCTTGAACTAATCTTTCCCAATCGAGAACACATTGAACATATTTTAAAAGGAGGTCATTGGACATGTGGAGCGACCCATTTTGAGAAATTTTACTAAGGGAGATCACTAGAGATAGATTCATTAAGAATTAGATCATGGTGGGAGATGTTGGGAGAGCTCACCAAACCCATATAACAATGAACAACCATGTGCACTAGTTAACATCCTTGGAGATCACAAGTAAAAGAAAGGATGTTACTCTTTCTATTTTAATTGATCCAAGAACCACATCTGCGAGATTTATTTTACCAAATGCATTGTATAGACGTGGCTTGGTGGCTATTAGGAAATATGATTTTAACATCATTGAGATGACCTCAGGAGTCAAGTAGGGGGGTGTATTGATGGATTTGGATATTGGAGTGCATGTGACTCAAATATCCTAGTGTTAGAAAACAATGGGATCTTATGATGTAATCATAGGCATGGATTGGTTGGAGGTGCATTCAGTTGTGCTATGTTACATAAGAAAGTTACTTCATTTCTTAGATGATGAAGGGAAGGAAAAGGTCTTGAGAGGGACAAAAATGGTTGTATCCTTGCAATTTGTATCATTATTGTAGTCGAAAATAAGTCCCAAGAAGGGCTACTGGATGCATATTGTGGTGGCATAGTTTTGACTCAGTATCCCATCTTGTTAGAATTTCCAGATGTTTTTCTTGAAGAGTTGCATGGGCTTCCTCCCAATTGTGATTTGGTGTTATTTGTTGAACCAAAGATCATATAAGTTCCCTTATTCAATTCCCATGCTTGAATTTCATTAGTTGCAGATGCATATGAAGAATTTTTTGGATTTAGAGTTGATCCAACCTAGCGTGTCACCTTGGGGAACACCGATTATCTTTGTCAGGAAGAAGGATGAATCCCAGACGTTGTGTATAGATTACATAGAGTTGAATGATTAAGGTCACCATATATAACCAATATCCCTTTCCTTATATCTATGGATTTTTTATTATATTAAATGGGCCATAATGTTTTTTAATATTGATCTATGATTGGGGTATGATCATCTATAAATAAAGAATGGAAATATCATGAAAACTGCTTTTACATTTTGATTTGAGAATTGTGGGTTTGTGGTGGTTCCTTTTGGGTTGAATAATTTGCCTATAGTATTAATGAATTATTGTGTCCTATGTGTCCGCTTAACATCTATTTAGCATACCTTCTTCATTTATCCAACCCATATGGTGTCCTCTTTTGATTTTTCCAATCTTCCTTACCATGGATGTCCCCATAAAAGGTTTGCTATATTGCTATGTACCCTTGTTTTTCTCTTCCTTCTTAGCCTCAATATTTTTCTAATCCTTTATTCTTCCATAATATAATATTAGCAAGCACCTTCCCTTCCTTCCCTTCTTCCTTTAGGGTAACCCAACAATGCAAATCATTTCCAAAATAGGCTTGGCCTGCTATTTCCTTTCTACATTTCGCCTTCCTTGTTTACTTTTGGTATTATTCCCTTCCTATTCTCATTGAACTACACACACATAGGGAAATATAACTAAGTTATATGGTCATTAGAAAAACCTTTAATTCATGAAGAGAACAAGATAAGGGTATCCCCACAAATCCAAGGTCCATTAGAAACAATGTCGATACAGTGCAATTAGGATTTAGACCCTATGGTTGTGCCACCCATACGGCTTCAATAAATCTTTAATTCAAGTCCTTTTCATGGCCTTTGGAAACATCCCACCAACAATGTTCTCATGTAATGTATATGTTATGTATGATACCCATACATCTTCATACTCAACAATGACATCAATGGGTGTCTCATCGAGAGGAATTTTATCCCCTCGTACTTGACCTATGGAACAAAATTCCAAGGAGCCTCATGACACTATTGTTCTTATGATTACCATGAACAACCATATTATGTATACAATTTGGCTTAAGGTTGACGGTAGCCATAAAGGTTCCCTAAGGCCATATGCTCAATAGACAAGATGCAATGCATGTTCATGCATGCCATCTAAATTAATGACATTGACAATAATGATGAAATAGATGAAATCAACACACATACACACACTCATTATACACTATCTCCTCTTCATGTGTAATTTATCCTTCTATATTATTTTTCATCTACGTTATACATTTTCCATTTTTCATAAAAACCTCTCTCTATCTCTATATTTATAATAATCCAATCACTCCCCACTCGGGTTCAAGTATCACTATTTGACATGTTATGTAATTGAGGATTCCTTGATTCTTCATGAATAACAGGAATTGTGTTTTTCTAAGTGAACCCGACCACTTAGAAAAAATCCAATCACTCCATAAATTATTTATAGTTTCCTTGTAAACTATCTTTCGTTAATTAGAAGCTCGCTACTTAAAATAGAAAATGAAAAGGAGCTGCTCAAGATTGATGAATAATATTAGATGATAATAGGGGAAGTGGATGAAGATTACTTTTCATTTAGGAGAAAATAAAATCTTCTTATGCTTGAGATAAAGAAAGAATAAAAAATTGAAACAAAAGGAGGAAACATGGAGACAAAAGTGAAGGGATGCGTTTCATAATTTTGCAAATCAACAAAGATTAACTAATTCTATATGGGATATAAATGGGGATCAGAATGAGTTTATTTCATCTATATGGAGTAGTTTTTTGAAGTCTTTCCCCATTATTAACCAGTCGATCTGTTGGGCCGTCGACCGAGGTACTCAAGTATTTATTGGTTTTGATCCTTTTATTGGTTTATGCAAATATTATAGGTTATCTTATAGACTAGTGGAAGAACTCCATAAAAGGAACATATTTGGGGTTGGAAAGGGAACTAATACAAGAGTGGAGTTGGTTGCCTTACGGGGACTTCTTTGTTTTGTTAGGATAATGGGACTCGCTTCTATTATGATGGTTGGCGATTCAAAAGCTATTACAGATTGGGCTAGAGGGGTAACTGCACTTTACTTTGTGTTGTTGGAAAATTGGATGGGAAATGTTAGAAAGTTGATATGTGAGTTCTCACACATTACTTTTTAGCATATCTATAGAGAATTAAATGATGAAGTAGATAGACTTTCAAAGAAAGGCATCGGTGAATTGGATGGAAATATTTATTTTAAAGAGCTCATAGATGAAATGCCTGTACAATCAGACAGATTAAGGTTCTTTTGATTTAGGAGTTGTTCATCTAGTAAACTTTGTTTACTAATAGCTTGTTTTTTAGGTGGCATATTTCTTGTTTTGTTATCGTTGTTATGATATATTGTTTACTATAGAACCTATAAAAATGTCAAAACAGTGTTGGGAGAAGAAAATATAAATATGATGTTTTATCAAGGTGGTAATTTATTTTGGATTATAAGAAGAACTCTATTCTTCCAAAAATAAAAATGTAGTTCGTTGATACAACTTTGTTTTATAATATAAAGTTGTTTTTAAGTGCTTAAAAAAAACCCATAATCCTGGTGGTCAACTTTGTTTTATAATATAAAGTTGTTTTTAAGTGCTTAAAAAAAACCCATAATCCTAGTGGTCAAAAGAGACCCGCTGGTCTATCATCTCCCTTCTTCGTTGTCTTCTGTTCTTCGTTGTCTTCTGGAGTTTATTCATCCTGTAGTTACTCAACCTTTGAACTTTTACTAGGTAGGAAGTCACCCGGTGAAACTGAAAGCCCTTGTGGTGGTGAAGAATGCTAACCTGAGTCAAGAACGATGTGAGATGGCATGTAAACAAAGGCAATTAAAAGCAGCCATGTGCATTTTTCATTTGTTGGATGAACAAGTAGATTTCTTTGCTTATCAATCTCTCTTGCAGGTATGCCTCATTAACAGAGCTCTGTCAGAGGCCAAGCTAGTCCATGCTCACATCATCCAAAGTGCATTCAAATTTAATTACACTGACAAGGCTCTACCCAATAAAATCCTAAGCGCGTATGCCAAGTGCGGGAATTTAATCGATGGTGACAGGTTTCTGGAGCAAATGCCTGAGAGAAATGTGGTCTCGTGGAGTGTCATGATTGCAGCTTACTCTAGGGATAGCCATGGCAAAGAAGCGTTGAGACTTTTCAATCAAATACAAGGAACATGTATTCTCCCCAATTGATTCACTCTATCCAGCCTTCTTCCAGCATGTACTCACTTGGAAGCAATGGCAGAGGTTCATGAAGAAATAATCATAAGTGGGTTTCCTTCTGAAGTTTTTGTGGGGAATGCCCTTCTTTACATGTATGCAAAATATGGGAATATCAACACTGCACGTTATGTGTTTGACAAATTGCTTAGACGAGATGTTGTCACATTGAATGCTATCATTGTAGGATATGCACAGAAGGGGTATGTTAATGAGGCTCTTGACCTGTTTGACAAAATTCCTAAACGAAATGTGGTCTCCTAGACATCAATGATTGTGGGATATGCACAAAATTTCTTGGTTGACGAGGCTGCCAAATTCTTTGATGAAATGCCTGAAAGGAATCTGGTATCTTGGACATCAATGATTTCGGGTTATGCTCAGAATGAATGTGTTGATGAAGCTTACAAACCCAAGATTTCTGGTGTAACCCTCCACATGGGAAAGATGATGTCCATGTTCAACCGAAGTTACACATGGATGTGTTTAGAAACCTCTCCTTTGCAAATTCCAGGATTAGGGCAGCTGCTACATTAACTTTAGTTTAGGAGCTACAGGAAGTCCAAGCAGTTTATGAGCAAAGCGGCACTGAGGGCAACATGGAGATTTAAAGCTAGAAGCTGCTAAAGATGTTTGTCTAAAAAATTGTGCTCTGACTATGAAATATGGCATTCGTTCGCTTATTTGTGGGATTTCATCATCTAAAACTGTAATTTTTCTATCATGTAAGCTGAATTTGGTGCCAACTACATGTTTTCTATTATCCAAGTTAATTTTGATTCCAAAGGCTAGTATGTGCATTGCTTGAAATATATTTCAATTTGATAAACAACTTCCACAAATAGGTGGTCAAGAGAGAACGCTATAATTTTTTGAGATATGAAATAACTCGTTATCATCCAAGACAAGTGTAAAATATCAAAGATACAAGTCCCACATATTGAAATTGTACTGGCAGCTCTGGCATAGTCTTCCTCGAACCAATGTTATTCATATGCTCAAGAACGAATGCTATAGTTTCAAGACATGAAAATATCTTGTTATTATTCAAGACAAGGGTGAAATATCAAAGATACAAGTCCCACATACTAAAATGGTACTGGTAGCTTTGGCCTAGTATTCCTTGAGCCCATGTCATCGATATGTTGCATGACATCCATCCTAGAACAAAAGCTACAGAGCATGACTGCACCAGTGCTACTTTCATGTTATCAATATGCTACATGACATCCATCCTAGAACAAAAGATATAGAGCGTGACTGCACCAGTGCTTCCTTCTCCAAAAAAGAAAGATGTTTCAAATTTAGCTTCAAGGCAAGTCAATTCAATCATCACACCTCCTATCAACACTTATGTTGCACAAAAGGGTGAGCCTGAGTAATATGAATAAATTTATCTTATTTAATTTTATTATTTAATATATCTTATTTAATTTAGAGCCTAGAAAGCTGCCAGCACATATTTTCCTGTATACTGTCATCTCCGGTCTTCATTAGAAATTCTTATTAATGCTCCAATCTTAATCCACTATTTAATGTCTAATGACTTCCAATTGTTAGGCTGGTTTCATTTTTCAGGCTTTGTTATTTCAAATTTTGTATTCTGTAGTGTTTGGCTTTGCCTAAATTTGAATGCTTGATTGTTTCTTTATTCAAATTTATTACACACAGAGTTGGGAACATGGATGTTTCAGTTTGTTCAAACATTGGAGCTGTGTTTCATTCTGGAACTGCATCTACATTTACAAAATAGAAAGCTGAAATCATAGAATCTGTTCTTCCATATTATTAACATGAATTAGGTTTTTTGTTTTGAAGTAAAAATATTTTGCAAAGTTTGAAATTGTAGATCATTTTGTGATGGAAGTGAGCTTTGCTTACTATTTTCCAGTTCTTGACAATAGCATATGTCCTAAAATTTTGTGAAATTTCTTGATTGAATCTCTTTCCCAGAACATTGCCATTTTTAGATGTTAACCTCAAATTTGGAGTTGCTAGATGTTTACACAAAAACTTGTAAACATTAGATCGATTACGAAGTGTCACAACGAAGCATAAGTCATTGGACAGTGATGCAATGGTATGTTGTAAGTAGTTTCATTGTCATTATGTGTTATTGCATGTATTGCATATTATACATGGCCAGGGTTTCACTTGATTACAAGTTGTCTACAGGCAGAATAAAGAATGAGGCAATGCAACAAAATGTGTGGTTTACAAAGGCTTCATGGTCGATGTGGCTCAATTTTGTTTTGGCTTTAGTTAAGCTGGGGTACCCGCAACAAAACAAGTATATTTAGTGCAAACACTATTAGTTTATAAATAAAGTAGGAGTGCATGGAATTCAAATCAAAATCTAATTAAAGCATGTACTTGTGCTTAGCTTTGTGACTATACCCATACCTAGTGACTATACCCAAACCTAAGTGGTCAAAAAAGAAAAGGTATAAGGTCGAGACTAGGTCTCGATCATACAATGGAAAAGTGAAATGTATATATGTGATATCATCGTATGTTAAAACGTAGAGATTCCAGTATCATAAGAAAGTTGTCATCTTTCTTGTCTAACCAACTATTTTAACTAACTTCTATGGAACTTACGGCAAGTTGAAGAGATGCAGAGTCTCACGTAGAGAGGAAAAGTAAAACATAGAAATATGCGAATATCCAAAGCAGAAAGGAACTCTTTCTTAAGCTATTTACCCATCGCACAAATAAATTCCATCCACTACACACATAACACATTAAAATAATCCCATACAGTTGGTATAATGTGGTGGGGTAATCTCATAACCTCTATCAAAAAAACATGTACTGGGTGAAGCAGTAATAGAATCAGCTCCTTTTTATTTCCCCAATTGTGATGTCATCCACAAACCCCTAAAAACAATGTTTAGTTAATAAAAAAAAATATAAAATTAGAGAGGAAGTTGTTATCATCTTGTCTAGCCAAACTTATTTTTGTTGGTGCTTGCCCCAACCGAACTTGGGGCCATTTATAACAAAATTAAATATGAAACCAATTGATGGACACTTTCTTAGTCCATGAAAACTGTTCATGTAGGATAAGGTTTTGCACTATTGGGAAAGATCCTCACAACTAACTGCGTTCCTCACCTTGGTAACCCATACCTTAGTAAACAACATGGCTCCAACCAATGTTTCTTCTGGTTTAACCAATGGTTTACACTTATTTTATTCTCCTTCCTCCTCTCGGCTATATGATGGAAGTGGGCCTATGTGCAAGGGCATACCTCTCAGAGATAAACTTCCAGAAATGGCAATGTTAAAGGGCATAGTTTCCCTAACCTAGGTTTTACTTTTTCCTTTGTCCTAGTCATATGCACTTGCAAGTAATTTTTTTATTTCTTCTTTTCCTTTGTTCCGGAGGTCTTACATTTCATAGGGAAAGGAGACATACATTCAATTTATTATGGACAAGTTCAATGTAGATATGAAAGTATCATATGTATGGGGTGTTTTTATAGTATAAATTGATTCTTTAGGTGTTTATTGAAAAATAAAAAACAATGAAATTAAGTCGTTCATTCCATGTAACCAACTATAGAATAAGAAGCCGTTGTTGCCTGCCCCTACTAAATAAGACTAGCTATTTAGTGCAAAAGTAGTTGTTAACAGTTCCCATCCCTACCTCTTTAACTCACACTACATAGAGTCCCAGCACTACAGCTCCAGCTAAGAAGCACAAAGAGTATAGAAGTTGGGGTTAGCTTCTTCTAAACTCAAGCTAAGCACTAGAGAGATAGAGTTTAGTTTTTATGAATTAAGTAGCTTTCTATAAACCCTCATCTTCTGAAAATAGTGTCTTGGCTAGTTAGGCTATTATTGAGAACCTTTGTAAGAAACACTACATGCCCTCTCATCTTTGATATTGTGATCTATACGTTTTGCTGCATTTCATACTTACATATTGCATCTTGGCTTGAACTTATTGCTGCATGTAGTACAGGGTTTGTTCCACATTTGCAGTAATAGAAAGGGCCATGCCAGACTTCTGGTATTGGCCAGATATGTTGTAGTTACATGTACTTCAATTATTTTGGTTTGGGAAAATGTTCCCATATTCTGTGAGTTGCAATTTGAAAAGAGTCACTTATACCTTTTTTGGGCAAAATTATGCATCATATATTACATTAAAATCAGTTTGCATGTAAATAAAAGTTACATATATAATAATTATCAAAGGCCATGACCACCAAATTGATGTATGAGAGCCCTTTTTTATGGGACAAGGGAGTCGAGTTTTGTTCTATGCCCCTAAGTGGAGAAATCCTCTTGGCATCCTTCTTTGAGACAACATAACTTTCATAAGTGTTCAAGAACTCATAACTCCATTCAAACTTGATGATATTTAAGAGGAAAGGAAAATAGTAGGAAGCAAAGGTAGATCAACTGCATGTAACCAATCTAACTTCTCTTCTAGTAGTTATTCAACATAAAACTTCCCAATGTGACAATTCTCAATCTCTGAGAATTTTAAGAATTCAAAACTTTTATGGAGTAACTGTCAACTCTTGTCACCATGTATACTTCTACAGTTAATTGACATACAATGAAAAGTATAGGAGATGGTATCTCCTACATCAGTTGCAAATGGTGCTTAAAAGGGTTACATACAAGTTTAAAATAAAAGTATTGTCTGGCCAACAACAAAAGAGAACCACTTGGCAATCAACTACAATGAAAGAGAGAAGAATAACTTATGAAGATTTGAAGGGAATACATGTAATCATGTAGACAGACTAGGTGGGCTGAATTGTCTTCCCAAAATTGAGTTACAAGACATATGTAAAGTGACCTATCAATATATACATAAAACTACTGATAAAAACATACAAGTATAATCTACCATCCTTGAAAAGCATACGTTTCATGGAATAAGGTTGTTGAAATCCCAAGGACCTCTTTGGTGTAGCTTCATTAATACGCATAGGTCTCAATGAGCAATAAATGCCATTCATTTCAATCATAGCTCAGTTTTTCTCGTTCTCATCACCAAATCTAACAAACCCATAACCTTTGGTGCAAGTTGTATTTGCATCTATCAAAACTTTAACACCTTTAGCAGATGAATATCGAATTTTGAAAGTCTCTTGCAAGATAATATCAGTGACCTCACGACCCAAGTCCCCAACACATATGGAATACCCAGTGCCTGGTTTTGTCCGTCTGTCACCAGCTCCAAAAATAGCCTAATTCAACCTAAAAGGTTGTTGAGAATTGGGCATGGGTGTACCATGGAAATTCTGCAAAATTCTCTCAACAGTTGCATGAGAATCAAGTTCCACAAAACCATAACCCTCTAGTTGTCTAGTTTGCTTATTTTGAATAATCTTAACAGAAACAACAACCTGCTCCAGATCAACTCAATTAGTTTAAATATTGCAAAAACCACTTCTTCTATAAACAAAAAATCAATGGAATTTGACCAAGTTTCACTTTCACAGACCCACAACTTGAGAAACTTGTTAATAATACTTATCACATCATATCCAAGAAACAAAGAGTATACAAAAAAGATGAAGCACTGGATGTTGCCACATCCATAGTTATAACAAAAAATCTTGTGAATAATCAAATACAGGAGACATGCATTCACCTTTACGTCATTGACTAGTAGATACTAGGTTAAAATTATATAATATCAAATCTATGGGATTAAAAATTATCACTGAGATAGGAATTCAAGATCGCTAAAACCATCAGATCTTGAAAATTGACATGCTACATTCATTGAACTAGTTATTGAGTAATTTGCTTTGTTGTATAGGTGAGTGGTTGTGGATAACTTCATATACAACCAATTAATGCATATATTTGAGGTGCCTGCTTACTTAAGCTCATTGTGTTTGGAGCTTGTAGCTTAGCTGGGCACCCTTTTTAGGAGAGCATGCCAATCTGCAATCTAAGCAAGTTTTTAGTTGAAACACTCTTGTGTGGAACTCATGACCTTGTAGGTTTCCGTCCTGGTGCTTCACCGAGATGTTCTAAATACGGAATTAGAATTTTTTAGCTCCAAGGGTTCTACTATTCAGGGTTTGTTAGGCCCATTCAGAGTTTGCTTTAGGGCAGTATTTTTGTCTGAAGACCTCAACTGAGTATTGTGGGGATTGTTTCTTGTGGATTTGGTTGTGTGTTCGTCCCCACAGACTATGTCAGCATATTGCTATGGTAATCGACCATTGATGTGTAGGTGCATTTCCTCATTTGCATGAACCCCTAAAATTTTGAAAAGGGAAATAAAGTTACCTGTCTTTACGATACTCGACTATTTTATTGTTCTTAGGAATTTGCAATAGAAAGGTATTTAGGTTTCTTATTTTCAATTGAGGGCACCATGTTATTAGCCAATGATCCCCTTGATCTATGTTGTGCCAACAACCTATTTTAAATATGCTCTCTTCTAAATTTTTGATTCCAAATAAGGATTATGCATATTCCCTAATTGCAATGGACTAGGAAATAGTGCAATGTTAGTGCAAAATCTCACTGAAGACAGGTCCAATTAACTTGGATTAGCACAACAGGTTTAAGAGTGCTTCTGTGTAATTGTACAATTTTTTCATAGGAGAATTCTAAAACAACTTAATGCCTAGACACAAAAACAAATTCTCCAAGTGGAACTGAGCAACAAATAATTAAATATGTGTCAGTTTACATATCTAAGCACATCCTTCTTCCCACCTTCATTTATATGTCAAAATATGTGTCAGTTTCAAATCCTTTTCATACATGCCTATCGTGGAATGATGGTAAGAATTTCTCCACATAAATGGTTGAAGCTACGCTAGTATCACAAGTTTTTAGGCTTTTTGTAGCAAATTTAAATGAAGTTAGTTTTCGACATAGTTATAGGTTACAAAGGCCATTATTAATGGTAGTTTATCATGTTATATCATTTAATGAAAAATTCACACCTATGTTGTTACAAACACAAGAAGATAGACATGCAATGCTCACACATTGCATATTGAATGGTGATAATCATCAGTTACAATTAGTGGTTAAGAACATGGATTTCTAGAAGTACATCGACATGAGCCAGAGTTGGTTCACAAGGTTTTTTTGGCTTAGCAATACCCTATGTAGAACTCAATACACAAGGTAGAGCAAAACCCAGTTTAATAAAACTCTATAACTAGAGATACAAGCATTAGGTGATCTGTCATATGTCCAAAAAGAGCATATGTTTCATGTTACAAATCAGGTTTCTGCTAAGGATAGCAACTTGTAGATGTCCCTAATCACCATGAAATGGATGAATATGCTATTTCCCCTAGGTTTTGCATCAAAAAATTGGTGAAGCAGAATATGTGGTGAATGTTTATATGTAAATGTGATTACTAGGATAACCTACCAGCAAAATATCAATCTTGACTGCTTACAATGGTTAAAGGAACTTTATTCCCAATATGATCAATTGAAAGGCATGCCTAATCCTCTCATTAGATGTTTGAGAAAGGTGATGATTGTTGACAGGTTTCAAGGTAAACAAAATGACTAATGTATCACTCTCTCTAGTATGAACCAGATTTGTAGGACACCTTCTAGATGTTAGTAACTTAGTAGACTTATTTCCATGTCCCAAGATAGTTTGGGCTTGTATGTATTATGGCATTGCTCTTTGTTTAAACAATGAGATAAACTACAACCCACTTTTCAAACTGATACTCCAACACCATGATAAGCTCACTTTTGAATTTGGATAAAACAACTTGACCCATAGGGCATCTTTGTTAAGGGCACTGGCAGGATTCATCTTGTGAGTGGACTAGAGATGGAGCACTTTACCTTGAGCAAATTTTTATCAACTTTATCCAGGACAAACAATAGAGCGACAGGTAATTATTCATTATCCTAATTAACAAATATAGGGATACATTTTCGGTCTATCAAGAAAGGAATTTACAAACATGTCAAAACCATGCCGTGGTGAAATATATGCACAGTTAGAGCTCAAAGATGAAAAGGCATTAAAGCATTATGAAGAAAATCTCAATCATGGTGAGTTTGTAGAAAAGGGCACCCTAAAAAGGATTAAAAGGCATGAGTTGAGGGTGTAGCTAGGTGGCACTTATAGTTCATTGCACAAAGTAGAAGTGACACCTAGAGCAAAACATAGTTAACTAAAAGTTGGCTTCAATGTTATTTTTAGACTCATGCAAGCAGGAGGGCAACAACATTCACATAGGATAAGGATGCATGCATCACTTGGTTGTTATCTTAGCTATCATTCATGCAAGGAGGCACAACTAAGGAAATACTTTTGTGCTATTTGGGAACAACGGTTAGACTGATGACTTTCAGCTCACCCTCCTTATATAAAATAGAACACCCTCTTATAATACAAAAATAATGTAAAATATGACGCACAACATAGAATGCTCCTCACTGCAATATCAATGTGAGACAAAATTTAGTTTTGCAAAAAACATGAAAGCAAGGTAGTCTGTTTGTTACCACGTGACTTCAAAATGCACATTGCAATGTTGCATGCTACAACATTGAGGCTTTGAGCCCATGGAGAATGAATTGAGTGTGATGGCTTAATTTTCTCTTTGAAATAAGTAATCTATAAACGGAAACATGGGGACAGTGTTGACTAAAGAGATCACCTATATAGAAATCATGAATGGTTATGGAAGGTTTGACCCCATGGACCCCAATGAAGTAACCCAAAGTGCATTTGGGACATTTTTCATTTGTTTTTTCAATTTATTGTGGTGTCCCCTAGCCATTGGAAGGCCATACAAAGGAACCAACTTTCAAATGAACCACTCATTCAGAACCAAACTAGCTCTTCATTCACTCAGAATCGGAAGCACGCCCATTCATAACAAAAAAACTACAACTAAATGTAAGATTAAATTCACATAAAGATAAATTTGAGCCTTGGATTGGATTTTATGGTGAGCTTTAACTTGCATAAAAGAGTCATTCAAGGGAACGTGGAGAATTGGTCTCAAGACCTAGATCTAAAACTGAGCAACATAATTGAGCTATGAAATTTCCAATGGATGTGTATAGGCCTCATAGACCTGATTTGGTCGATGATGAATAATGCTCCATCACAATATCAACGATTAAAGCACATGGAGGATAAGTCCTTGAAGCCTCTCCCGATGCATCTCTGAAACATTGTTGTTGATCCTATCATCAAGCTCCCATTTTTTTTAACTTTTGGATGCACATTAATCTTTAGGCTTCATATTGCCTTTGACGCCCTTTATATCTCTATCCCACATTGATTATGGGAATGTCTAAACTTTTGTTTACATACATGTGTGATGTTTATTATATCAACACATTGTGCACATTATATACCATAGTGGCCATGAGATGAACTCTTTCAACACTAGATTTTGTCAAGAGGTGTGGTTGGATATGGTGGACTTGCAAAGACAATAAATGTAAAGATTGGGCTTAGCCAAGCCCTAATCTTTTACAATTTATTTTTACAAGAAACCATATATATATAACAATTGGAGGCATTAAGGACTAGAGTAGAACAGTATAGTCCCCATAGAAAAGTCCCATATCTAGAGGTATTGTGGTATTAGGAGCTTGATTAGGTGTCCTTTCACATTGTAACCTTAAAGGGCATGTGAATGATGTAAGTCCAAAAGCCTATCCACAATACATTTTTTTTTATTTGGATCTCTGACCCATTATTGTTATTTTCTTAGTAGAGTGAGTATGATTTGTGTTGAGCATTTAGAGATTTCCCACCATATTATTCAACCATCCTCACCATGAATATAGGGCTCTAAGTTCCAATCTTTCTTTAATCACAGAGGATTGATCCTCAAAACTAAGATACAAAACTTTATCCTAAACTAAAATACAGAGCGGTTGGGGGATTCATCCCTGATAGTCATAGTGGATAGTGGTGGGAGATGATACGAAACTAGATAATATGGAAGATTGTAGGTTTTAGAGTGTACATTATTATGAGGAAGGATCACTAATATTTATCAACATAAATCCTATCCAATATTTTCTTAAACTCTATAAATTCTTCACTAATTGACAAAAAAATTTCAACCACAAACAATTTTCAACACATATTGACCTTGGAAAATCTACTTCAAGAAAAATATAACGATGGGTTGGCTTCGACTACGTTTTAATGATTCTTTTAAAAGAGGAGAATTATATATTAAAACAACTCCAGTGAGTACAGAATATTGTGTAAGTGAATCTAGTTTCTATAACATTTTTTCCTCTATCTTGGCTTGCAATCTTCATTTAGAATGGGAATTGGCTAGACTCCAAGCCTACTTAATTCTATTATTTTTAGTTCCAAGCGTTATCATTACCATGACAATGACAAGGATAAGGATGATGATGATGATGATGATGCCATGATGATGACGATGACAATCATCATCAAAACAATGATCAATATTGGTGAGATACAGATGGATCCACACACATCCACTATGAAGGGTATAATTGCCAACATGCCAAAGTTTAATGTGATGGTTTTGGTCATTCATTTTGGTGGTCGGAGTTTAGGTTGGACTTGCAGAGTATTATGTTGAGGTTTCTTACCTTGTATACCATTGTAGCGAGACAAAAACAAAACCATGAATTCAATGAGATTTGTTTTGCACCCTATTTCAAAGAGCTAACACCCATAAGCTTTTCATAACGGTGTAACGAGATAACACACATAAGCTTTCACTCGTAGTGCCATGTTAGAAAGAAAGCTAACTCCAGCTATATTTCCATTATGGTTTAATGTATTTGATGACAATGTGGAAGTGTTAGATGGAAAGGTACCTTATGAAAGCTAACACACATTAGCTTTTACTCACCGTGCAATGTTTTAAGAACAAAAGCTAACTCTAGCTATATTTTCATCATGGTGCATTGTGATTGATGACAATGTCACCGTGCTAGATGGAAAACTACACTATGAAATCTTACACACATTATATTTCACTCACCGTGCAAAGATTTAATGATGAAAACTAACTTTAGCTAGATTTCCAACATGGCGCAATGTGATTGATGACAATGTGGTTGTTTACATGGAAAAATACCTTATGAAAGCTAACACACATTAGCTTTCACTCATCATGCCATGTTGTTAAAATGAAAGCTAACTCTATCTAGATTTCCATCATGGTGTAATGAGCTAACACACATAAGCTTTCCCTTATAGTGCCGCGTTGTTAGAAGAAAAACTAACTCCAGCTAGATTTCCATCATGGTGTAATGTATTTGATGACAATGTGACCATGTTAGATGGAAAACTATCTTATCAAGGCTAACAAACATTAGCTTTACTCACCGTGCAATGTCTCAAGAAAGAAAGCTAAATCTAGCTAGATATCCATCATGGTGCATTGTGATTGGTGACAATGTGGTTGTGCTAGATGAAAAACTAAATTATGAATGCTAACACACAATATATTTCACTCACCGTGCAATGATTAAGGAGGAAATCTAACTCTAGTTAGATTTCCATCATGGTGCAATGCGATTGATGACGATGTGGTTGTGTTAGATGGAAAACTACCTTATGAAAGCTAACACACATTATCTTTCACTCATCGTGCCATGTTGTTAAAATGAAAGCTAACTCCAACTATATTTCCATCATGGTGTAATGTATTTGATGACAATGTGGTTGTGTTAGACGAAAAACTACCTTATGAAAGCTAACACACATTAGCTATTACTTACCGTGCAACATTTTAAGAATGAAAGCTAAATCTAGATAGATTTTCAACATGGGGCATTTTGATTGATGACAATGTGGTTGTGCTAAATGGAAAACTACATTATGAAATAAAACACACATTAGATTTCACTCACCGTGCAACGATTTAAGGTTGAAATTTAACTCTAGCTAAATTTTCATCATGGTGCAATTTGAGAATGTGGTTGTGTTAGATGGAAAACTACCTTATAAAAGCTAACACACATTAGCTTTCACTCATTGTGCCATGTTGTTAAAAAGAAAGCTAAATCCAGCTATATTTTCATAATGGTGTAATGAGCTAACACACATAAGATTTCACTCATAGTTCCATGTTAGAATGAAAGCTAACTCCAGTTAGATTTCCATCATGGTGTAATGTATTTGATGACAATGTGGCAGTGTTAGATGAAAAACTACCTTATGAAAGCTAACACACATTAGATTTTACTCACCGTGCAAGGTTTTAAGAATGAAAGCTAACGACGGCTAGATTACCATCATGGTGCATTGTGATTGCTGACAATGTGGTTGTGCTAGATGAAAAACTATACTATGAAAGCTTACACACATCAGATTTCACTCACAGTGCAATGATTTAAGGATGAAAGCTAACTTTAGCTAAATTTCCCAACACATCGCAATGTGATTGATGACAATGTGGTTGTGTTACATGGAAAACTACCATATCAAAGCTAACACACATTATCTTTCACTCATCACGCCATGTTGTTAAAAGGAAAGCTAACTCCAGCTAGTTTTTCATCATGGTGTAATGAGCTAACACACATAAGATTTCCCTTACAGTGCCATCTTGTTAGAAAGAAATCTAACTCTAGCTAGATTTCCATCATGGTGTAATGTATTTGATGACAATGCGGCTCTGTTAGATGGAAAACTACCTTATGAAGGCTAACATATAATATCTTTACTCACCCTGCAATTTTTTAAGAATGAAAGCTAACTCCAGCTAGGTTTCCATTATGGTGCATTGTGATTGATGACAATGTGGTTATGCTAGATGGAAAAATACACTATGAAAGCTTACACACATTAGATTTCATTCATTGTGCAATGGTTTACGGATGAAAGCTAACTCCATCTAGATTTCCAACACAGTGCAATGTGCTTGATGACAATGTGGTTGTGTTACACGAAAACCTACCTTATGAAAGCTAATACACAATAGATTTCACTTATCGTTCCATGTTGTTAAAAGAAAAGCTAAGTCCAGCTAGATTTTCATCATGGTGTAATAAGCTAACACACATAAGCTTTCCCTTACAGTGCCATGTTGTCAAAAGGAAAGCTAACTACAACTAGATTTCCATCACAGTGTAATGTATTTGATAACAATTTGGTTGTGTTAGATGAAAAACTACCTTATTAAAGCTAACATACATTAGCTTCACTGACCGTGCAATATTTTAAGAATAAAAGCTAACTCTAGATAAATTTCCATCATGGTGCATTGTGATTGATGACAATGTGGTTCTGCTAGATGGAAAACTACATTATGAAAGCTAACACACATTAGATTTCACTCATCGTGCAATGATTTAAGGACGAAAGATAACTCCAGCTAGATTTCTATCACAGTGCAATGTGATCCATGACGATGTGGTTATGTTAGATGGAAACTACCTTATGAAAGCTAACACACATTAAATTTCACTCAATGTGCCATGTTGTTATAAGGAAAGCTAACTCTAGCTATATTTGCATCATGGTGTAATGTATTTGATGACAATGTAGCTGTGTTAGATGGAAAAATACCTTACGAAAACTAACACAAATTAGCTATTACTCATTATGCAACGTTTTATGAATGAAATCTAACTCTAGCTATATTTCCAACATGGTGCATTTTGATTGATGACAATGTGGTTGTGCTAAATGGAAAACTACATTCTGAAAGCTAACACAGATCAGATTTCACTCACCGTGCAACGATATAAGATTGAAAGCTGATTCCAGCTAGATTTACATCACGGTGCAATGTGACAATGTGGTTGTGTTAGATAGAAATCTACCTTATGAAATCTAACACACATTAGCTTTCACTCATCCTGCCATGTTGTTAAAAAAAAAGCTAACTCCAGTTAGATTTTCATAAGGGTGTAATGAGCTAACACACATAAGCTTTCACTCATAGTGCCATGTCAGAAGGAAAGATAACTTTAGCTAGATTTCCATCATGGTGTCTTGTATTTGATGACAATGTAGTTCTGTTAGATTTATAACTACTTTATGAAAGCTAACAGACATTAGGTTTTACTCACCGTGCAATTTTTTAAGAATGAAAACTAACCTCAGCTAGATTTTCATCATGGTGCATTGTGATTGATGACAATGTTGTTGTGCTAGATGAAAAACTACACTATGAAATCTTAAACACATTAGATTTCAGTCATCATGCAATGATTTAAGGATAAACGCTAACTTCATCTAGATTTCCAACACGATGCAATGTGATTGATGACAGTGTGGTTGTGTTACATAGAAAACTACCTTATGAAAGTTAATACATGTTAGTTTTCACTCATTGTGCCATGCTATTAAAAGGAAAGCTAACTCTAGTTTGATTTCCATCATGGTGTAATGAGATAACACACATAAGCTCTCCCTTATAGTGCCATGTTGTTAGAAGGAAAACTAACTCCAGCTAGAATTCTAGTGTAATGTATTTGATGAAACTGTGGCTGTGTTAGATGGAAAACTACCTTATGAAGGCTAACAAACATGAGCTTTACTCACCATGCAATGTTTTAAGAATGAAAGCTAATTCCAGCTATATTTCCATCATGGTGCATTGTGATTGATGATAATTTGGTTGTGCTAGATGGAAAAATACACTATGAAAGCTTACACACATTAGATTTCACTCATTGTGCAACGATTTAAGGATGAAAGCTAACTCTAGCTAGATTTCCAACATAGTGCAATGTGATTGATGAAAATTTGGTTGTGTTACATGGAAAATTACCTTATGAAAGCTAACACACATTAGCTTTCACTCATCGTGCCATGTTGTTAAAATAAAGGCTAATTCTAGCTAGATTTTCATCATGGTGCAATGAGGTAACACACATAAGCTTTCCCTTATAGTGCCATGTTTTTAGAAGGAAAACTAACTCTAGCTAGATTTCTATCATGGTGTAATGTATTTGATAACAATGTGGTTTTGTTAGATGGAAAAATACCTTATGAAAGCTAAAATACATTAGCTTTAATCACTGTGCAATGTTTTAAGGATGAAAGCTAACTCTAGCTATATTTCCATCCGATGCATTGTGATTGAGGACAATGTGCCTGTGCTAGATGGAAAACTACATTATGAAAGCTAGCACACATTATATTTCACTCACCGTGCCATGATTTAAGGATAAAAGCTAACTCCAGCTAGATTTTCATCATGGTGCAATGTGATCGATGACAATGTGGTTGTGTTAGTTGGAAAATTACCTTATGAAAGCTAACACACATTAGCTTTCACTCATTGTGCCATGTTTTTAGAAATAAATCTAACTCCAACTAGATTGTCATCATGATGTATTGTATTTGATGACAATGTGGTTGTGTTAGATGGAAAACTACCTTACGAAAGCTAACACACATTAGCTATTACTCACTGTGCAACGTTTTAAGAACGAAAGCTAACTCTAGCTAGATTTTCAACATAGTGCATTTTGATTGATGACAATGTGGTTGTGCTAAATGGAAAACTACATTATGAAAGCTAACACACATTAGATTTCACTCACTGTGCAACGATTTAAGGTCGAAAGCTAACTTTAGCTAGATTTCTATCATGGTGCAATGTGACAATGTGGTTGTGTTAGATAGAAAACTAATTCCAGCTAGATTTTCATCATGGTGTAATGACCTAACACACATGATATTTCACTCATCATTCCATTTTGTTGGGAGGAATTCTAACTCCAACTAGATTTCCATCACGGTGTAATGTATTTGATGACAATGTGGTTGTGTTAGATGGAAAACTATCTTATGAAAGCTAAGTCCAACTAGATTTCCATGATGGTGCATTGTGATTGATGACAACATGGTTGTGTTAGATGAAAACTACATTATGAAAGTTAACACATTAGATTTCACTCATCGTTCAACGATTTAAGGACTAAAGCTTAATTCATCTAGTTTTGAATTATTGCAACTATATTAATTTTTTGAACATACACTTTATATGGTTTAACCTTAATTACAAACTACAATTCAAATGTGTTACAGAAATTGGGAGGAGTTACAATGGAAAATATAATTTTGACAAGAGGGGACTATGTTGACCTCCTAATTAATGGTCAAGTTATTGGACTAGGAAGGGTTGAATCTACAAAGACTACAACTCATTATGGTGGAGAAATTCTTAATGTAGTTCAATTATGGTTTTGATAATTGATGTCATTGAACCACATTTGATTGTGGAAGATGTTGATGAAGGGGAATTACATCCATGGAAGATCATATATTTGAGGCATAAAAGGTAAATCAAAATCTTGAATAACATGTTAAGTGTTTTTTACAGTACATTGCTTGTTTATTTTGAGCAAATACTAAGTTCATTTAATTTGTTGTATAGGTGCAAATACCTCTTCTGCATTTTCTATTGGAGACATGGTAGATCTTTCGTAATGTAGAGTGAAGGTGGGTGAAAGTTCCATATTCAATACAAAGATTGGTCATAAGGTGCATGGAAGGATGGTAAATAAATGATCCATCATTGGTTAACATTGAGAAGGTGTTAAAGAATGATGCTCTCTTGCCACATCCAATAGCATTTGAAAATACACGAGGGGGTGAATTGGGATCTTATGAGATTTGGCTAGAATCAGATTTGGAAACTCATTGTCATGATCATCCAGTAAATACTACCCAAGATAGGCTTACATTCACATGTAAAAAGGTTTCTCTTACACATGAATGCATGGGAACAAGCATGTGAATTGCCAAAGGGATCATAGTTAATGTTCGTGAGTATGACATGGTTGAGGGTGAAATGTTAGGTGAAAAGGAATTACACGTAAAATCAAAATCTGTTGCAGGAACAAACTTGGGTTTGTCGTTGATAGGTATGCTAACACATGGGCATAGCACAAGAGGTTTTGGTTATTTCTCCCTACCATCTGTACACATGGGATCACATTTTACCATTACATCTCTTGCAAAGTGCTTGAGGGACCTTGAAGACCCACACCTTGATATGTATGGTGATTTGCTTTATGAGAGTGGAAGTTCAAGAAACACACTTTCAAATTCATTATTTCAAAACTCTATTTACTCAAAATGTAGAGTGTACAAGGATGCTTTCCTATCTTTAAATGGCAGCTCAAAAAATCAAAATCTTGATTTTAAACCTCTTCTTCCATATTTGTTGTTACAGTTGGGAAATGCAGCTAGTGATAATAAGAATCGTTATGTTTTCATGTTTCTATCACTATTAACTGTACTTGGTGTCTTCATCACTATTGAGGTTGGGTTCTTTCTTGTGGGGCACACCCATGAAGACATAGATGCAACCTATGGAAGAATATCTTCCAACTTGAAAAGTAAAGATATATATTCTTTACCTGAGATGATGGATACATATCGTACAATAGAAGAAAAAAAAGAACAATATTGGGTACCAAATCATGATGACACATAACTTGGATCTATTCCAATTAATACCATAGTTTGGGCATGGATGCCAAACAAAGAAGATTGTAGGAAGACCAAGATAAATAAATTTGGTGTACAAGCTGTACTTGATCTGCTTGAGCGGATATAAGGAGATTAGGTGGAGATGATCCATGAATGTAATTTTTCTTTTTGAATGACTTTTAGTATACATGAAGAAACTTTTTCAATGTTTTTAGTATAATAAATACTCTTCAATCTACTTTTTGAGGAATTTTATATTATTTATTGCATATATGAAAATTTCACTTCAAGTTCATTGTTAATTCATGTGATGATAATTTATGCGAATTAGATAACACCATTCAAATTTTAACTTTTCAATTTGTCTTTTAGATCAACACAACATCTCACTATTTCAATTGTGCATAATTATATTTATTAATGCATGTACAAAACCCTTACCTTATTTATTATTAGCTTTTGCTCACTCTCTTCAATACCACTTTGAGCTTTTCATTTTGTTCCCCTAATGATTGGTGGATTGTCCACTCGAAACGTAGGGATGTTTCAACACACAATTTAATTCCATAAACTCTCTTTGTCATTATAATTAACTGTGGAAATCTTCGTCATCAAGTTGTACTTGATCTGCTTGAGAAAATATAAGGAGATTAGGTGGAGATGATTCATGAATGTAATTTTGCTTTTTGAATGACTAATCAATATACGTGAAGAAAAAGTTTCCGATGTTTGTAGTATATCAAATATTCTCTTCAAGCTACCTTTTGAGGAATTTTATATTATTTGCTACATATATGAAATTTTTGGTTCAAATTCAATGTTAATTCATGTGATGATACTTTATGTGAATGCACCTTCAAACATCTTATAGAATTGCTTTGTGAATAAATGTAAGGAACTTTCAATAAGGTTTGAAGTCAATTTTCCCTATTATTCGTTGTTATAGTTTATATAAATTTAATTGTACTACTATGTTGCATTCAAATTCATAATTATATTTTCTCGTGTAGACTTTAAACTGGTGCCAACTTTGTACTAGTATATTAACTTATACTCAATAAATACAGTACTAACATTTTGAGTGTGCATGTTTTATCAGTTTGTCATCATTGTGATTGATTTTCTGGATTAAACTGTGTGAACGTTTTTTAGACCAACATTTTGAGTGGACACTCCACCCATGCTTGTTACGGGAACCATGAAAAACTCATTGTGGATTGAAAATATTTCACATAACTTAATCTAGAAAATCAATCATTAAGTAGTAACATCATGTTAGCTTTAATTCATGTTAGACATTATCATCAAATACATTGCATCATAAAGACAATTTAATCCATGTGAGATTTAATGCTGATCGTAATGCACTGCATGTAATATAAGTATTATGGATGGATATTTTGATACTGTGATGGATGAGCTAGTATATGTTGGACCCAAGTGCAACAAGCTAAATCAAAGATTCAATCCTATGATTGAAGTTGAGAAAGGAAAGATGTTGCTAGCTCGATCATGAACTGAGGATGAAGGAGAGATGATTTGGATGGAAAAAACTACCTCATATATCTTCTGGAATGATGAAAGTGAGACTCTTCATGTAAATGTTGATTGATGGAAGCCTAATTCAGTGAAATACAAGAAAAAATTTTAGAACAATATTGGGTACCAAACCTTGATGACACATGACTTGGATCTATTCTAGTTAATACCACAGTTTGGGCATGGATGCAAAATAAATAAGATTGCAGGAAGACTACGCTAAATAAATGTGGTGTACAATTTGTAATTGATTTGTTTGACTGAATATAAGGAGATTAGGTGGAGATGATTCTTGAATGTAATTTTCTCTTTGAACAAGTTATTAATGTACTAGAAGAAACACTTTTCAATGTTTGTTGTATATCAAATATTCTCTTCAATCCTTTTTTTGTGGAATTTTATAATATTTACTAATATGAAAATTTTGGTTAAACTTCTGTGCTAATTCATGTGATGGTACTTTATGTGAATTAGATAACACCATTCAATTTTTATCTTTTCAATTTGTTTTTTTACATAAACTCAACATGTCACTATATCAAATGTGCATAATTATATTCAATAATCAATCTTAAAACATCTTCTAGACTTCCTCTGTGAATAAATGTAAGGCACTTGCAATAAGGTTTGAAGTGGCTTTTCCCTATTATTTGTTATTATAATTGATATAAATTTGATTGTTCTACTCTGTTGCATTCTAATTAATATTATATTTTATTTTGTAGAGTTTAAAGTGGTGCGAACTTTGTACTAATGCAATATCTTATACTCAACAAAGACAAAGTAGTAACATTTTCAGAGTGCAGGATTTCACAATTTTTCATCATTGTGAATTATTTTTTGGATTAAGTTGTGAGTGAGTTTTTCAAACTAACATTTCAAGTGGGAACTCCATTCATGATCGTCGGGGGAACAATGTAAAATTCATTATGGTTTGAAAAGCTTTCACATAGCTTAATCTCGAAAATCAATTTTAAAGTATTAACATTTAATGTCAATAGTACATAAGTTAATAATAGTCACAACACAATATTAATATGTTGTTAAATAACTTTATATTATGTAAGAAATTTCTTACACAAATTATTAATAATTCACTAGTCAAATATTGGTGACTTTTGTTTTAATACTTAAATATAAATATTAATGATAATCAAAGTATATCATTAAATACATTTATAGGTAAAATTTCTCACATAAATATGTTATTCTTAAAATCAACATTCATCAACTTAGTTTTTTAATACACCACCACCACCACCACCAACAATAATAATAAATTATGTCTCTAATTCATAATTTATTTTCGTCATTACTAAGATAAAACCCATTTTACTATAAGTCATAAAATATTTTCTCGTCCACTATCAAGTGCTGCCAACTTCCAAAAATAAAACATCATACTCAAAAAAAAATTAGAACTCAACCTAGACACATTAGTTAACATAATTTCAATTAAATGAAATTCCAAGATAATAATAGCAACACACATTGATTATTAATGGCATTAAATAACTTTAATAATAATATGTAAAAAATCTTCTACAATCAATTTTTCGTGATATAATGATTGATCTTAACTTATATTAGAAAATATAAATAATAGTAATATAAATAAATTATATTTCTATTCTAACTTATAATTGATTTTGATCGTTAAAATAATAAACTTAGCATAGTAACACTTAATATATAATAGTTTTTCTTGTCACTTGTAAAATGTTGCCAACCTTCTAATATATTACAACATGATACTGAACACATACAATATTACTTGTTATGTTGAGAATTAAAATTGTTACAATAACAAACACATTTATATTATGTCATTAAATAGTTTTTAAATGGGTGATTCTAAAATTGTGCCAACCTTCTACTAGTATAGGAACTCAACACCAACAATGTACTAGTTATCATATCAAATTATAATTCAATTGCTTTATCATAGTAACATATACAATATTAATGTCATTACATAAAATTAATCAACTGACCATTTAATTCAAACTCTAGATAAGATTAATAGAAATTATGTAAGGAATCAAAGTCTAAGAATTTCATCATTTTGAATGAATTAAAGTCTAAGGCTTTCTTCATTTTGATTTGTGAGAGAGGATTAGAAATGTGTAATCTAGGTGTTAACATAGTCCCTCTCCCCTCATGTTGTAAAGGGTGCTAGCTCAATGGAAGAGCACCTACATTACAAGCAGGATGATGGTGGTTCGATTCCTCCGTGCCCTAACATAAATTAATAGATGATATAAAATATTAATGATAATATAAAGATCATAAGATATCTATATTTTCAATATAAATATGCTATTTTCAATTAAACACATTGTTCAAATACTTCATAAATAAATAATGAACACTTGCAATAATTAGTTCAGAGTTGGTTTTCCCCCTTTCCTCTTGTATATGAAAAAAAACAAATTGTAATGCAGTAATGCTATTCTAGTTCATAATTGATTTTGATTGTTAAAATAATTAATATTAATAAATAAGGGAGGCTTTACTAACATTAATATAATTAAATAAATTTATAGGTAAGAAATTTCTCACGTTAATATATTATTCATAAAGTAAACATTCATCAACTTAGTTTTTAATACACTACCACTACCAACAACAACAATAATAAATTATGTTTGTATTTTAATTCATAATTTATTTTAATCATTACAAGGGTAAAACAATTACTATGACAATGCTTATAATTGTTGTAGTAACAAATACAATGTTGGTATTATGTCATAAAATAATTTAATCAACTTAACATTTAATACAAAATATAAATAATATTAATAGAAATTATGTAAGGATTCAAAGGCTATGGCTTTCCTCATTTTGAAAGAACTCAATCTAGCGGAAGTTCTAAATTCTAGATCTAACCCATCTAGTTCTAATTGAGACGTAATATTTCCTTTGGTTCTAATTGAGATGTAATATTTTCTTTTGAATGGTTGAATACTAAAGTTTTACTTGAAACAAATAAAAAATATTAATTGATAAAATAACTCATTGGATTAATTCTTCCAAATTTAATGGAATAGTTCTTTGAGTTGATATTTCTAGATTTAATAGAATATGTATTTAGAGATTTACAAAAAAGCTCAATGTGGATGAAGTCCTTGTAATAGAATATTTCCAAATTTAATGAAATATGTGTTTTATGGCAGAAACAAGCCTCTACAATGGTTTGTCATTCTTGTACTCCTCACCACCTTAGAAAAGGTTGGCGGACAGGGTGCATAAAAGCTATGATGAATAACTTGGGCCCTTGATGCTCTAGTATGAGCACTCCCTCCCACAAAGAGGTTCTAGCGACTAGCATCATGTGTTGAGGCTTTGGAGGCAGTGATTTCATCCGGGAGTTCTGGAGGGACACCCATGGGACATGAAAGCCCAGGCACCGCGTAGCTGGAGGTATGGCTATCTGAAAACAAGTGCATCTCTCAAAGTGTTGTACGTCTATTCCCCGATGGTTGGTGCTTCCCTGGTGTGAAAAACCAGGGCGATAGATGAGCGTGGAATCAAGATCACCAACCAACAACACACCCAGACTAACAAGATTCTTGAACCATATTGCCATTACAAACATATCAGAATCCTCAAAACCTCTTAGCAGAATGATACCGCAAGTTTTCTTATACACTAGCTCACCCTATGCACCTTAATGGCTCTAAAAGGTGGTGTTTATATAGGATTGGAATACTGGACATGAGGATGACTTGTCAGCATTTTTGCACATTTCATCGTCGAGTATCTTGCTAATGACAAGAGCAGGTACATGAGCTGAGGGATTCCTTTCCCACTGGAGATCTAGTCACGCCTCCTTATCTGTTACAACATTTCATTATTGGCCGCAGAAAATACTTCGGGCATTACCCTGCCTGGTCGACCATATGCTTCAGGACATATGGATTGGACGTTTTCTGACCCTTTCTCTCATGTGACGACGATACCAGAACCATTCTTTCACTGCATTTCCCCTGCTACGCGTGGTAATGAGATTCATTGTTCCACTTCTTATATTTTCATGATATCTTTCTGATTTCAAATGCCAGCCATATGACGGGTATCTGGTTTTGGGGGAGATGGCGCTGTTTCGGGTTCTGGGGATGATTTATCCTGTGGGTGTATCACAAATTGTGTCGGGGAAATCAATTAACTATAAGGAAGGAAGATCATACGTGAGGGGGTCTTATCCACATAGATGTTTTTATAATTTTTTTTATGTTGCATAACCCTCGTGTTTCTCCATGCACTAAGTACCATAGATCTGTTCATCTTTGCAATCTAAGCCCTCGATACACCAAATCTTCATACCCAAAACTCAACACTATCAACCTGCACAACTTGATTTGGGGAGATCAATATCAACCGTCAATCTCTAAACTACCTTCATTGGGACCGCTCAACCTTGAGAAATTTAACATTCTACTAACCCTTTTTCATCTGAACGAGTGAGCAACTTCTGATCGCGGAATGCTTCTCACCCATTGATCTACCCAACATATTTTTCAGACCATAGATCTTCGTAGCCCCAACCACTTTTCGTGGATTGAAATCATAACTTTCTCCATGCTAGTTCAATCCCCGGAATTGTTTGAGACTACAGATCTATCTCCGCCTTCATCTCAACCATCTGATTTTCTTGCTGATTAACCCTTTTCGTGATTTGAAAAAGTTTCTCCCTCTGAGCACATTCACCATGTGAAATGATTTAGGGTCATTGATCTCGCCTTCTTTAGAGGAAATTTGGGGTCTAAAATGGGACTTATAGGAAAATGCGCCAACAATAAATTTTGTGAGTTGGAATTCGGGAACCAATAGAATTTCAATAAAATGAGTCAGCCATAATGGTTGAATTGACATATTTGTCATAAAAGAAAACTACTTTTTTTGTTCGTATTTTTGACATATCTCACTATTTTTTTACTCAAATTCCAAGCGAGAGAGCTCGTTGGATGCAGAATTTAATTCCACATCCAACGAGTACCCACACTGCATACTTTTGACTGACCTTACTACACCCAAAATAAGAAATACCTTAAATAAGTACATTTTTTCAGGTATTTCTTCTTTTTGGGGTAGCAAGGTCCGTCAAAAGTATGCAGTGTGGGTACTCATTGGATGCGGAATTAAATTCCGCATCCCACAAGATCTTCCACTCAGAATTTGAGTAAAACCACAGGGAGATATGTAGAAAATACGAACAAAAAAAGTAGTTTTTTTATTCTTCCTCCAAAATTAATAACTATTATTTTATTATTTTCCTTAGGAGGCCCATTTTAGACCTCAAATTTCCTCTAACGGTGTCGATCTCGACCCTCCAACATTACACCCATTTAACGGACTCCGCAAATCTCAAAATTAAATCCTTCCTTGCATCTCCACTCCACGGAATGACTTTCTGCCGTCAATCTTCACCATCCTGAATCTGAACCGTTGAAGTTTAACACACTTTACCGTTATTCTGCGGTTGCATGTTTCAATATGCAGAAAGACCTATCACCGTAGATCAAAAACCACTCTCGATTCAATGGCTCCATGGTGGAAAAACTTGCTAATCAGTTAACCTAAAAGGCGCTCCCGCAAAATTACTCAAATAAGATCATTTTCAAACCTTTCAAGTCCATAATTCAAAATTTCAAACATAGTGCTAACATAAATATAGACATGTATTGTCTCAAAGGATAAGTTCACAAGGGAGGGAAGCAAAAGACGTGAAACATGAAGAAAGAACTTAATGAGATGAAGGAATCATCTTGAGATTGGTACTAGTGGATAGATGATCATTTGATTAGAGATGGTCTTCTACAACATTAAGATGGAAACAAGAATGTGTGCATCAAGTGGGTTGGTAAGAACATTTGTAATCTTAAAACTATATGTAGATGAAGTGATTGTCTTAATCCATGTTGAATATTTTCAAAACAAAAATACCTAATATGCAAAAACATGGGGAGATCCATTATTCTC
>LPNX011197664.1:32500-49866 GCA_001517045.1 Pseudotsuga menziesii
ATGAAGATGATGGTGATGGTGATGGTGATGATGATGAATATACGGATCAAGATGATGATGATGATGAAGATTTGATGACAAGATATTTACCTTGATCTTCACTAAATTGTTCTGAGCTTAACCAAAACTATAATAGAATGGTTATGAGTGATTATTCACTCCTATAAAGAATGCACTTTATGGAACTACCAAAATGATCAGTTTGGATCAATCTCTTTTAAGACACCAGACTAGGTCCAAAATTCTTGATTCTTCATGTGCACAAATATAAGAACAAGAGGCTTCACAGGGCCCAAAAAGTTGTAATTTTTTTACTACTTCCTCGGATCATATTGAATTGTCAGATTAGTCCTTGGAATGGGTGCTAGGAGCAATCCTTAATTTTTTACTCAACTGGCTGCTCCCCTTATCATGTAGATGTCTTCATTCACTGAGCTCCCCCTAAAATTGCGATGATGAAGATGCTGATGATGATGAATATGATGATGATGATGATGAAGATGATGATGATGATAATGAAAATGATGATCGTGATCATGAAGAAGATGATGATCATGATAATGGAGATGCTGATGAATTGGATGACGATGATGTTGATGATGAAGATGATGATGAAGATGAAGATGTTGACGATGATGATGACGAATATGATGATGATGATCAAGATGATGATGGTGATAACAAAGATGTTGATGATGAAGATGATGATTATGATGATGATGATAAGGAAGATGGTGATGATGAAGAAGATCATGATGACAATGATGACAATGATGACGATGATGATGATATTAATGAAGACGACGAAGATGATGTTGATGACAATGACAAGGATGATGATGAGGATAATGATGATGATGATGATCATCGTTATCGTCATCATCACCATCATATTTTCCAACTTCATCGTCATCATGATGAAAATCGTCATCATCATCGTGTTTGTCCTCGAAGAGACTTATGTATAGGATCTCAGTATAAGTAATGGAACCAATACAATTTATGACAAAATCCTAGTTAAATTAAATTAAATTAAATTAAACTACACTAAATTAAAAACATAGAGTTGTTTAACTATAATTAATTTAAAATGCAACAAAATATAAAATATGCAAATAAAAAAACCCAAATTAAACTAAACAAAAGATAAATTTGCAAAATAAAAAAACAAAACAAAACACAAAATATAAAATATGCAAATAAACAAACAAAAAATTTAGAATTCAAAAACACCATCGCACTGGCTCATTGGAAAAACAAAAACAAACAAGTTCTCTCCCTCACACTAGTTCATTAACAACATCCAGAGCAATGGTAATTTGATGAGCAGAGCAGTAGCAAATCGAGGAACAGGGGATACCAGTATAGAGGATATTGACATTCACAGTGGAGGCAATTCGGCCACAGTCCAGAGGATAACAAAACAATCCGTTCGCAGTCTAGAGGATACCGACATTCCTAGAGAAGGAAATACGGCCACATTCCAAAGGATAGCAAAGGACCCAATGAATTCAGTAATCCCATTAACCCTAGCAGTGTAGGAATTTGGGAAAAATACGTCAAATTTCTGAACTAATACAGATTCGGTAGAGTCATACTAAAATTATAATTTTTTTGTTGTGCTACCATCGCTTATATTATCGGTGGATCTAGTAAGGGTTTTTTATTATTGGAGCCTCTGAAGATCCTCCTTAAATTAGGGGAAAAGACATATGGGTTGAGCATTGCAATCAAGTTGTGCTCTTGTATAATTTTATGAATTATGTGCTGATGTAATTGTAACTTCGGAATGTATTCACTTGTATTTCTTATGTATTGTACCTTGATGTTTATTTCGGGAAGTGTCTGTAATGTATTTGAGTCATGTAATGCCTCGATGTTCCTATTGAGAGTTTCTATAATGTGAACAAGTCATGTCAAGTCATTGTGGGTAACCCTCCTATTGGTCAAGGGTTAAAATCCTCGTAGTTGTGGGGCCCTAGGGTTATTAGATTATCCTAGAGAATTCGACCCTAGGTGAGTCATTGTAATTCAGGGAAATAGTCCCCACCATTGTGTTAAAAATAACCCTCCTTGTTGATCGGAGGAGGCAAATTCCCCACAAGTTGTGGGGCACTAGGGTTATTAGACACTCCTAGAGATGTTGGCTCTAGTAAGTAATTTTTAAGTGAGGCCGACATATTGGAGTGGGATTCAAGTGAATGCAAGAATATAAATAGAGAGTGAGCCTCTCTATTTATCACACACTCACTCACTCATTGGGGCGCATGAGTGAGATAGAAGTTGCTAGGACAATAGAGAGACTACTGCTATTGGGAGATCATCTTTATGTTTTTGGGTTTCAGTTTTGGTGCGGATTCTATCTCTAAGGAAGTTGTGGGGTTTTCTCCTTTATGGTTTCCCCAAGGAAAATATTTGTGTTCATTGTCTCTTGTGTTTTATTGCTGTGCATGTTTTTCTCTCAAATAAGATCCTAACATCATAATGCTAGCTTGAATGATAAAAATCTAACATGGTACCAGAGCTACCCTAAGAAGAAGACATTGTGAAGCTGCAGAAGCTAGGGATTCTTAATTTCTGGGTCTCTCTCCACAATCCATCAGCAAAAGTATGCTAGGCTCACTCTCAATTGAAGGGCACATCTTTTTGTCGAAGCAGAATTTGATTCCGAGCATTTTTAGTTTTTGGTGTGGGAAATTATGGGTTCTTATAGAAGAGGAATTTTTGAGTGATCCCGGCATAGGATTGCTCTCCTCATCAAAATATAAGTTTAGAGATATGGGTCAATATTTTTGGTTGGGTGAAACTCTAGGAAAGTCAAACCCTAGTTTGACCCCGAGCTGGAAAAACCCTAAATACTAAAAATCATAAGTTTCGGTAGATTCACTATATCTCAGGATTGGATAAGGATCAGGAGAGAAAAATTTCATAGAAGATGAAATCTTGATTTACACTGTGTCCAAAATTCAGCCTTATATTCGCTATATTCTGGGAGATATGATCCCTCCAAGTTAGGGTTCCAACCTCTTCCATGATTCATCCCTAAACAGGACACCTGGGGAGAATTTCTATATCTTGGGCTACAAAGGTCCAAATGAAATTTTGAAAGATGTTCCAGAAAGGAGACAGAATGTAATTTCTATGGTCTAAGTTTTAGACCCAGAAGATAAAAAAAAGTGACACATGGAAGTACGTACAACGTTGCTATTCTGAACAGTCCTCTAACAGGTCACCTTGGGAAAATGATCATACGTCCCAATTGGTGAAACCAATTCTGATGAAACCTATGTTACTGGAACAAGGATAGATGAGGCTACCTTAATGCAAAGTTTCATACATATAGGAGGATTAATTGTGGAGATATCACAGAAATAGTATCAGGACTTTCTGTAGAAGAAATTGGTAAACTAGGGCTTCCTGTTCCAGGAGCTTCCCTCCACTGTTTTCAGAAAAGGAGTACATTGGACAGATCACCTTGAAGAGATATATCTTTCTATCCAATAAGATATAAAAGATTCCAAGTTTTGTAAATTAGGGTTTCTCTGCCAAACCCTAGATCAGCCAGCTCCGGAACCAGGACGGACACCTCAAATCAGTAAGATCTAATCTTTTGCTAATTTCATTTGAGGTTCTCATTTCCAAGTGATCTATCACATCGGCTTGATGAAAATCTTGGTGAAGTTGACAACTTCCAAGCATGGAATTATATGATCTCTCTGAATAAAATGAATTGGACACCTACATAAGTACACAGGTTCCAGTTCCAGAGGGAGATGGGACTAAAAGCCTTACACAAGAAGAACTTGGTCAAGGCCAAGAAGATCATTGTTGATTCAATCACGGATCAACTTATACCACAAGTGTATTCCCTAAAGACACCAAAATATTTATTTGATTCCTTGTCCAAGCTATTTGAAGGGAAGAACATAAATCAGAATATTACTTTGAGAAACCAGTTGAAGAATGTGAAGATCTAGAATGCAGAGACCATATAGTCATAGTTTACAAGGGTCTCTCAAATCAAAGAACAAATTGAAGAGGTAAAAGAAGAAGTGAAGAATGCAGAAGTGGTGATAGCCACCTTGAATGGTCTCCCAGGATCATGTGATTCATTCATGCAAGAAATGTGTGCCAGAAGGAAGTGATTACTTTCAGCAGACTCTGGGAAGAAGAAGAAGCTCAACTCATAATAAGAGAAAAGAAGTTAGGAGCAACTGAAGATAAATATTTCACCATCCAAAGAAGATCCCTAAAGAGATGAGGAATATGAAGAACTCAACCTCTTATCCATGTTAGCATTTGGATAATAAATGATGCTATTATGAATGAAGAAGATGATGAAGACGAAGGCTCAAGAAGGAGTCTACCCACGAAACAAATAAAGATAAGTATTCAATTGTCATTTCATGATATTGTTTTGATTATGAATTTGTTTATATTCAGTTGATGTATTATGCATGATAGAATGTTTGCATTAATGACAGTATACTACTAATATGCATGTGATGGGTAAGTAGCTCATGGTGCTATACAACTCTCCATTGCTGCTTATCTAGAACGAAACCTCTTTGCTGACATATTGGGTTAGTGCACAATATCAATCTTGTCCTGGTAGAGATGGAAGGCATCTAGAAAGTTTCTACGAGATATGGAGGGATTTTGTATTGGCTAAAGTAGTTGCATGATCATATATTTATGCATAAGAATTTGCCAGTATGAATATTCCTTATGAAATGTTTCTAACCATACAACTAATGCATTTGACGTGTACGAAAGATCACGTAAAATATCCTACAATCAAAGAAGGATGAGACTTGTTCCGAAGAACAAGTGACGATAGTTCAAGATGAATAATAATATGACAAATGTAGTTACATCATTGATGCAGAACCTTCCAGCCATGAAGAAGTAACCAAGAATAAAGGGAAGACTAGTTCAAGAAGAATGATGTCTAGGATGCAGTATCGATACATGAAAGGAAGTTCGTAGTTCCATCATGCAGTAGATGGAAACATCATGGGATACAAGGCAAGATTCGTAGCACGAGGATTATCACAAAAAGAAGGCATAGAATACGAAGAAACATTTGCAGCCACTGCAAGTGAAGTCACATGACAGGAAAAATCATCTATACAAATGAAAGAAAGCCTTGTACGAGCTTAGAAGACACCCATGGGATAACACATACATGATGAGCTTGATGAAGATCTTAACCTTTGCTACAAGGTTGAAGATGAAAGTGTATAGAGGATGACAAGCTCACAAATGGGTGCAATAACAACTTTTGAAAAATTTCAAGATAGAGGATCTTGGTATCCAGTGATCCTAGATGGATACATAGAATATTAGTAGCATAGGAAGCTACTTGTCACTCCAGTATAGAATGTTTCAGTGCATAGAGTATGGAAGACAGAGGAAGTATGATGCTTCAGAGGGAGTCACTGCAGAAGATCCTGAGGTTCGACATGGTACAAAAGGATGGATAGCTTACTGGTGATTCTAGGCTTTACTGAGAGTAAAGTGGATTCCAACCTTTGCTTCAAGGTTGAAGGAGGAAGACCAGTGATTCTCCTGTTATGTGTCGATACACTATTTTCTAGGCATGGAAGTGTGGTAGAATGTAGATGGAATCTTCCTTGGATAAGGGAAGTATGTAGTAGAGATCCTGAAGAGGTTCAGGATGATGGAATGCAAGGCCATGACCACACCTATGGCATCGAACATGAAGCTATTGAGTGATGCTTCATCAGAGATGGTTGATGCCACGATGTTTCATCAGATGATTGGGTCCTTGATGTACCTGACGAATACGAGACCATATATTTTCTTTGCTGTGAACACCTCGAGCCAGTTCCTGACAGATCCGAGACATGTTCACTTAATTCTTGCAAAGCATATCCTGAGGTACTTGAAGGGTACAGTTTATTATGGGCTCAAGTATGAGGTGAGTCAGAAGATTAACCTGGAGGGTTATGTTGACTCAGATTGGGTAGGCAGTGCCATCGATAGGAAGATCACTTCAGGGTGTTTCTTTAGTATGGGATCAGGTGTGATCTCTTGGTTTAGTAGGAAGTAGTCATGTGCAGCACTGAGTATAGTTGAAGCAGAGTATGTCGCAGCTTGATCAGCTAGTTGTGAGGCAGTGTGGCTGAGGAAGCTATTGTCTGATTTATTTGATCTCCAGTTGGATGCTACTTGTATATATTGCAACAACCGGAGTTGTGTGAAGTTGTCAGAGAACCCGGTGTTCCATGAAAAGTCAAAGCATATAAAGATCAAATATCACTATATAAGGGAAATGGTGCAGAGAGGAGCAGCGAAGCTCCAGTATGTTGCAACAGATGAACAGATAGCTGATGTGTTGACAAATCCATTAGCTAGAGTGAAGTTTGAGTACTTCAGGGAGAATCTTGGTGTTCTCCAGATCGAGGTTCCTTCCAAGGGGAAGTGATGAGTCCATGAGCCATTATGACATGGTGAGAGGATTGGTTCCTTCCATGTAAGATATGAGTGCTGAGCCATTTTGATATGACTATAGGATTGGTTCCTACATGATCAGATATAACGGCTATTTCCATTCTCTGAATGGAGGTGCCTGGTCAGTTACCAGGAATACTCGGTCTAGGACTGAGAGCCATTCTAACATGGTGAGAGGATTAAGTTCCTTCCATGGTCAGATGTAAGTATAGTGCCTTTTCACAGATGGTAGTAGGTGTGTCCTACCATACTAGTGATTTTAAGTGACGTGCCTTTCCATAGATGGTAGTAGGTGTGTCCTACCATGCTGGTGATTGTAAGTGCTATGCCTTTCCACATATGGTAGTAGGTGTGTCCTACCATGCTAGTGGATGTAAGTGTTGAGCCTTTCCATAGATGATAGTAGGTGTGTCCTATCATACTGGTGGATGTGAGTGCTGTTCCTTTTCACAGATGATAGTAGGTGTGTACTATCATGCTGGTGAATGTAAGTGTTGGGTCTTTCTGACAGGGTTGTGTGATGTGTTCCCACATGGTCAGATGTGAGTGCTGGGTGTGCCTTTCTGACATGGTGTTGGATGTGTTCCTCTCATGGTCAGATGTAAGTGCTGGGTGGGCCATTCTAACTTAGGGTCAAATATAAGTGTTGAAGAAGACCTACATGGAGGCTAGGCCTACAACTAGCATGAAAAAGGGATGGATTTGTAGAAATTTCTATGATGAAAAGAATCATGAGATAGCACTCGTGATGATGATCCAACTGATGATCCAGATCGATTGATGATGATCCAAATCAAGTGATGATCCAGATCTAGTGATGATGATCCATATCGAGTGATGATCTAGATCTAGTGATGATGATCCAGATCGAGTGATGATCTAGATCTAGTGATGATGATCCAGATTGAGTGATGATCTAGATCTGGTGATGATGATCCAGATCGAGTGATGATCCAGATCCAGTGATGATGATCCAGATCGAGTGATGATATAGATCCAGTGATGATGATCTAGATCAAGTGATGATCCAGATCTAGATGAAGATGACTTGAAGATGAATATGCCGAGAACTTGATGATGATTCAGATGATACAGAGAAGAATACTTGTGCTGATAAATTGTGTCGAGAGAATACCTTCCTAGTTAAGAGGGAGTGTTGATGTAATTGTAACTTCAGAATGTATTCACTTGTATTTATTATGTATTGTACCCCGATGTTTATTTCTGGAAGTGTCTATAATGTATTTGAGTCATGTAATGCCTCGATGTTCCTATCGGGAGTTTCTATAATGTGAACAAGTCATGTCAAGTCATTGTGGGTAACCCTCCTATTAGTCAAGGGTCAAAGTCCTTGCAGTTGTGGGGCCTTAGGGTTATTAGACTATCCTAGAGAAGTCGACCCTAGGTGAGTCATTGTAAGTCGGGGAAATAGTCCCCACCATTGTGTTAAGGATAACCCTCCTTGTTGGTCAGAGGAGGCAAAGTCCCCACAAGTTGTGGGGCACTAGGGTTATTAGACACTCCTAGAGATGTCATCTCTAGTAAGAAATTGTTAAGTGAGGCCGACATGTTGGAGTGGGATTCAAGTGAACAAAAGAATATAAATAGAGAGCGAGCCTCTCTATTTATCACACACACACTCACTCATTGGGGCGCATGAGTGAGAGAGAAGTTGCTGGGACAAGAGAGATACTACTGTTATCGGGAGATCATATTTATGTTTTTAGGTTTTAATTTTGGTGCTGATTCTATCTCTGAGGAAGTTGCGGGGTTTTCTCCTTTATGGTTTCCCTGAGGAAAATATTTGTGTTCATTGTCTCTTGTGTTTTATTGCTGTGCATGTTCTTCTCTTAGATAAGATCCTAAGATCATAATGCTAGCTTGAATGATAAAATTCTAATAGTATGGCACAATTTGCAAGCTTTTGTAATTTTATTCTATTTAATGGTCCAAAACAGTGTGCAGAGTCTTGCATGAGATGTAATCTGAACCAATTCAACCGATTATGTCGAATATTTGAACCTGAGACGTGTTTCTTCTAAGAATTTAATTTTTCTTTAATAATTAGTTTCACCTCGATTATGACACAAATCACAAGCTTTTGTTATTTTATTCTATTATATGTTTGTAACATTCTATAGAGTGCAAAATTGTCTAATCTTATTCTATTTAATGGTCTAGAACTATGAGCTATATTTTGAACTGATTCTGTCGAAACTTGAACATGATACCTCTTTCTCCTTTAAATACACATTTAATTTTGCTTTGATGGCCAGTTTTACATGGATTGTGGCACACTTTTCAAGCTTTTGTGATTTTTTTCTATTATGGGTCTAAAACATTTTATAGAGTGCCATAGGAGCTGCAATTATAATAACTGGGTATAATTCAACCTAAGACCTATTTATCCTTAAAGAAACATTTTGTTTTATTTTTATGCTCACTTTTACCTGAATTATAACACACTTTGCAAGCTTTTCCCATTTACTAGTTTGGATTTTGGAACAATGTATAGTTCCCCGAGACTCGTGGGCTATAATTTGAATTGACTCCAGTAAATTGACCCTCATACCTATTTCTTCTTTAAAGACACATTTGATACAGTTATTATTTTTCAATGACACTTATATCCTTTTTCCTCTATTTGGCATATACCATGGTAGTTAGTGTGGTTGCCTCTATTTTGGATATCTCAAAGAGTCCGAAAGTTATCAAGAATACTATAGCCTGTGTGTGTCTTCATTAAATCCTCCACAAGAATTCCTTCCTTAAATATATGCTGTGTAATTTCGATCACATCATATCTTCCAAAATACTATCCTTAAATCCTTCTCAACATATGCAGAATTCCATTTATAAAATTTTGTTTATTAATTTCCTGTAGATTTACTCTTTTATTTCACCAAGACTGTACATGCATACTTTTCTAACTTTTGGAAGACTTATATTTTTCACATCTTGACCATCTTTAAACAAACTGAGGGTATGGCTAGGTATCCACCTCAACTAGGAACAAGGCCATGTCACCTTAAAACCTTACTGACAAACACACAGGATTTGGCAGTCACTTTAAAATGGTCTTTCAAATTGCTCAATTCAGCACTTAGTCAATTTTGTCAGACCTTAGTCATTACTGTGCCAGGAGGCATTTTGGAAGACTCATATCTCACATGTGTGAACACCCAGAGGGAAACTGAGATCATGAGTGGATTCCTAGATCATCAAAGAATGGACCCATAAAATCTGATGAATTCATCAGTTAAAGAGCTAAATTTGGCGTGCATTTCCAAGTGGGATTTCAACTTCCCGTTTTCAACACTCGGTCAATTTTTCAAATTTTTGGATATGCAAGCTAATGTTTTTACCTCTTTCAGTAGGATGATATTTTTCTCATTTGGTCACCATAAGAAAAAATAAGAACATGGATGAATAGCTAGTTCATTAAAGAACACGCCTATACCTTCTGATGAATTTATCATCACTTAGATAGGATTTGGAGGGAATTTCCAAATGCCTCTTCAACCTTGTGATTTGACACTTAGTCAATTTCTTTAAACCCTAGGTCTCATAGGTGATTTGAAATTTTCATCAAAATTGGAGTGTAAGACATCCAATGGATGGAGGACAACCAGATGAATCCATTAAGACTAGTTTCATCCTCTAGAACTACTTTCTCTCTCCTTGACGGACATTTTACTAAAGTATGATGTAAAAGTTTCTTAAGACTCTGTTTTGGTAGATCCTTAATTTCTGCCTCAGGTACTTTCAGGTGAAAGTAAGAACATAGTCAGGTAGACAACATAGCCACCTACATGATTCCCATATGGTGCGGGAATTTCTTTCAACCCACAAATTATGGCAGGCATTCTGCTAGAGCAACTTGTCTAATTTGACCAAAAAGAACTTCTTTTGGGAGGCCTGCATATTCTTCCTCAAAGAGTTGTTTTGAGAACTAGTGCCATGGTCGGATAGACACTTCAACCAACTATGAGATGACAAGACATGGTGGGCATTTTCTCCTTCTTATGAAATATGGTGGGAATTTTCATAAGACTACTTCTTTAGGACAATTTTTTACCACTTAGTATTTTTCCAACTTTATCATACATGCCTATGCCCATCATCAGTTCTTTTGTCATTAATGAACATCTCTAGGATATGTCTTTCCACAATAATCAGTTCACCAAATGTCACCAATTATCCATTCATTTATTGACATCAATGCCAACACATTCATCTGCCATATTGCCAACAATGATTCCCAAGAGGATGCAGATGAGAGGTTACCCATCATCATCTCAACCTGAATATGTAACTTATCAATTTATAAAGCCTTAGATATTTCTAGGTCGTCATTAGTGCAAATCTCCCATTGAAGTGATAAGGAATTGAATAACATGGCCTTTTTACCAGGTCCAATGAGCCCTTACTTATCTTGGATTGAAACTAGAGATTCTTTTCTATATACTATACCTTTTCTCATTGTTTCCCTTGGATTTGAGGTTGAAACTCTAGAGAAAGGACAGTTGTAGGTCTCATCCATTGTCACAAAAAATCAATACTTAGTTACTACTTGTGTTAGTTCCTAATGAATAATGAATGACATGTTACACTTTGGAATGTTAGTTCCTAATGAATAATGAATGACATGTTACACTTTGGAATGATGATCGCATAATCTTATTTTTTTTAAATTATAATTGCATATTTTTGTATTTATAAGATGCCTATTCCCATATTTTAGTCGTACTTGATTTTTTTGTTATGTATTTTTTTTGTATCTTATCCGAATCGTATTCGAATCCGTACTCAAATATTGCTACTATGGTTTTGACTGTTTACTTCGTATTTTGTGAGGATTTATATGAAAAATAGGCCATATTTTAGGTGCAAAATGACCCATGATTGGAATTTTTCTCGTCAAATGCCATCCTTGAACCCATCCATCGCCTGTTTGATAGAGAACATGCCTGAACCATACCATCACAACTAAACAAATTTAGGATTTCCCTATTGTAGAACACTGTAGCAATGGTAAGAAAATGATATTGGGTAGTTTAAGATGATTTAGGGTTGTGATAAGATGATTCTAGATCCAACATCACCCTATCTGCGTCCATGTGCAAAACCACTCAAAACTACTTATAATTGGTTTAAATTTGGTGACATTTCACAATGTTATCCTATTTAAAAAAAATCAGGCACATAGTTAGAGAAGGAGTACCTTGCACGAAGAAACTTGCATATCAAACCAATGTGGAAGAGGGAGTGTTAGACTAACGTCGCCGAGTTTTGGTGGGCAATCCATGAATGAAGCAATATGACCACTTCCTATTCCAAATTGAATCCACAACATGATCTATATGAGGGGGAACCCCATACCTCTTTGCATGCATTAACTAGTCAAGTGGCCCAAGAAACACACTTCTATATCCATGTTGTAAACAAATTCCAAACCAAATCAAATCATTTCTTATACTTAAAAATAATTCAAATATAAATAACTCTAAAATAAATTACACCTTTGAGAGAAAAAATAGCTTTTGGTAAAGTTTTTGGGAAGATAAACTTTTTGATATTAAAACATTACAGGTAATTATATTTGCAAGCTAAACTATATCCGCTTGGTAGCTTATATTCTTGTTTTATTGAGTGTAGGCACCACCAAATAGGTATCTATCAGATCTATCTTCCTCAAGTGATGGTGAAGATATACTCGGAGAGGTTGGAAGTGATACGTGTTTTACTAGATCTACCGGTTCTATATCAACTAGATCTGAAAATGGTAAGGAAAAGATATTGTAGACGGATGCAATATTTTATTGCCAATGGAGGGTCATGTAATTATGATGCTGAGAGCATAGGTGACATTGAGTTTCCCTTGAGGTATAGAAATCTAGTGCAATGATGGGTACCTAATAAGATACCTCAAGTGGACACAAATTTCTTCATCAATGGGAGGATGTATTACATTGCTCCTTCGTCCTTACATGGATCGGTGCTATTTTCCATGGATGGAATAAAGGTCATCTATAGAACTGTAACTGAATTGATGGAGTATGCTATACTATTATACAGATACAATAACTAGTTTATGTTGGTCCAATATACTTGAAGTATGAGGAGATACAAAGTTGCCGCAAATTATATACAACTAGTAGAACACAATAAAAACTAAGGGGTGAATATGTATATTGATGGGAGACCAAAAGCATCCAAAAATGCTACTGGATTTATAAACAGTTTACTGCAAGTGACAGCAACTAAGAAACGAAATTGAAAATTTGAGGGATGCGGAGAACATCGTATATTTGTATGTGCAACAAAAACAATACTTCCAAGTGAAGAGTTGTTGATCGCTTACAACTTAAATCAAATAGATGTGGCTTCCATGGTCCAAGGTAACCATGGAAGGTCACACACTATGCCTCATCAGGTGAATTCTAAATATAGTAACTAAACATGACTACAATAACTAAATGTTTCGATTTTTTCTGTTAACATTCAATCTCCACTGTTGACATTCACTTTTTTTGTGCATATTATGAATATTTCCATGTGATAACATGCTTATTACACTGTTATGCTTATCTCATTTTTTTTTATGTTACATTTATTGACTCAACTTTTATTGATTGATTTATTTTGTTAGGTTTGTAGCAATGGAAAGCCACATGCTTCTTCAACGGTCCAAGGTGACCTCGGAAGGTCACAATCTATGCCTCATTAGGTAAATGTTAAATATAGTAAATAAACATGACGTCAATAAAAAAATGTTTTAATTTTTTTAGTTAACATTCGATTTGTTTCGTGCTTATTGTGAATATTTCCATATGATAACATGATTATTACATTGTGGCAGGGGTCTGCTCATCCCCATGGAGCAGAACATGTATCTCATCCTTCAGAGGTAAAAGTAAATATTATTGCAGTATATCATTTTTGTTTATGTCACAATTATTGACTCAACTAAATATAGTAACTAAATATGACTACAATAACTAGAAACTCCAACCCCAGAATATTTCCATGTGACACCATGCTTATTACACTGTGGCAGGGGTCTGCCCATGGTTGTCATGGAATATAACGCGTGTCCTCTACTTCCATGGTCCGGGGTGACCATGGAAGGTCACACTCTGTGCCCCATCAGGTAAGTGTTAAATATAATAACTAAATGTTGCGATTTTTTCTGTTAAATTTCAATTTCCACTGTTACCATTCACCTTTTTTGTGCTTATTGTGAATATTTCCATATGATAACATACTTATTACACTTTGGCAGGGGCCTACTCATTGCCATGGAGAAGAACATGTATCTTCTCCATTGGAGGTAAAAGTAAATATTATTACAATATCTCATTTTTGTTGATGTTACAATTATTGACTCAACTAAATATGACTACAATAACTAGAAACTCCAACCCCAAAAGATTTCCATGTGACAACATGCTTATTACACTGTGGCATGGGTCTTCCCATGTTCGTCATGGAATAGAACGCGTGTCCTCTACTTCTAAGGTAAAAATAAATATTATTGCAATATCTCATTTTTTATTATGTTACCGTTATTTTCATAATGTTTATTTATTGATTTATTGTGTCAGGGTGGCGCCGGTGGAAAGGAACCTACTACTTCCATGGTCCAGGGTGACCATGGAAGGTCACACTCTGTGCCCCGTCAGGTAAGTGTTAAATATAATAACTAAATGTTTCAATTTTTTTTGTTAGGATTTGATTTCCACTGTTGTCATTCACATTTTATATGCTTATGGTGAATTATTTATTGATTTATTGTGTCAAGGTGGGGAATGTGGAAAGGCACCTATTGCTTCCATGGTCTAGGGTGATCGTGGACAATCACCGAATAGAAGTAGATCAGTACAGGGTGACTGTGGGAAGTCACCGGCCACAACACCGCATCAGGTAAGTGCTAGTTTTTAATAGTAACTAAATTTCATTACAATAACAATGTTTGAACGATGTTAAAATTATTTTGCTTAATTTTATTGTTTGATGAATTTTGTCCAGTGCACTTGATCTGGGTGATGAGGAGCTTGAGGATGAAATTTACTATTCCATAGACCCTATGGATACTATAAACAAGGCCCTGAAAAAGGAAAACATATAAATGATTTCCTTGGCTTGCATAAGGCCCATGACATAGGAGATCAAGGCAAGGATTGAACAGCTGAAAGAACAAATAAAATCTTATGGGGTAAGTGGCATCTTCACATATTTTTTTAAGCTATAACATGATTTCATATTTGATATTATGTCTTCTATTTTTCCAAGTGATCTGATAAACTAAAGTTTTTCGTTTGTAGGAGTTTTTACAACCTGTGACTAGAGAAAATGCTGAGACAGGTATAGGTAATAGTGATGCTCCAATACAGCAACAATGCCAACAAAGCAATGTACCAATGAGGATTTTTGACATTCCTTCGGTTGGATTGTCATCCATTGATGAGGGCACCTATTTTGATCAGCATGACATGCCAGAGCATGATGAGACGGAGCCTACGACTCCACATGACTCTGGAGATGAACGTACTGTAGATGAACAAGAAAAGTTTCCTGGAGCAACGTGAGTTAAAAGCACTGGATCACTAGATCTCACCTTTATAGTGGATGACGCTTGTGTTTCGATTAAGATTCAAAAATATTTCAGGTATTTATTAATTAATTTATTCATTTTAATCATGAAATTGAAATGGACATATGCTGAAATTATTATAAATTAATGGATTACACGTTTCTGCAGGAAACAATGTTTTATACATGAATTTGAATGACAAAGCATTGGAGTTCTTTCGCCCCACCATTTGCGCATAGTGGAATATCCAAGATAGCTCAAAGAGAGATGTATTGATAGACCACATGGTAAACTTGTTTGGCAATACATTCAACAAGAAAGTGGTTGCAAAGTTAGCCAACGAGAATTTAAAATATACCAGGGCCCAATATAGGGATAAATTACAACTTGACCTCAAGCATGAGCACCCTCCCATGGTTTCAGAGAAAGAGTGGAAGGAACTCATAGAGGATGCAAAGGAGAACTTGCTAAAAAGACAAGCAAAACAACCATGTCCTGGAAAAGCAAGGTACAACACATCATCTTTTTGGTGAAATATGCTCATTTATTTTTTTGTTTTTTGTTTTAAGCAAGAATTTTGATATCTAATGTTTTTCAAAATTTTCATATATAGGCTACTGGACACCTTCAAAGCAACCGAGGATAGAGTGGAAAAGCACGAGAAACATAGACTCGGCCAGGGTGGTTATAGAAAACTAAGGTCCCGAATCGTAAGAATTAAATGATTAACTATGGGGAATATTTATTTGAAAGTAGCAAACAAATATCTATTTTTGATACTAGAAATTTTATATTTGTTATGCATTCCAGGGAAATAAGTTCCAAGATGCTGCCACCGAGGAAGAACTAAAGCTTGGTTTCGAGTATGGTTTTAAAAATGTCATTGAATATTGGAAAAGCTTGGGGCATAATCCAATCTCCCCAATGACGCAGATGCAGGTAAATAAAATGAATAAGGACGTCATTGCAGTATACTATTAAAGTCTATTCATTTTTTATTATATCACCCATAACTAAATATTTATGTTTTCTTTTAAGCAACAGTGAAACTGCAGCAGTGAATCCAACAGTACTCGGCACATACCAGCTGATATTGGGATGTGCATGTCCCATGATAGTGGGGAGTAGAGTGGCCATTCTGGTATGTGTGCTTTGGAAATAGAAATATCTACTATGATTATAGATATTTATTTCCTAATTTATAATTTTTTTTATTTCAATGGAAGACCTTGAATCTTAGGAGGGTGAACCGCAAGAGGAATTAGCAAGTAGAGAAACAATTAGCACACCATCTGTCACAGCTACACAGACATGTAAAGATAAATATTGTAATTTTAATCAAAATGATGAACTATTAATTTCAATAATATTTCAACATAAAATTATGCCCATTTTCGTTGTTACAGTTCACGCCCCTTCAAAATTGCCTCCACGCCCTACTTAATGACGTACAATAAGTATGATACATGAGGGCATGGAAACACAAACATTATTAGGACATGGATTTGTAGATATTCCACCAAATGATGATGATAGTATCCCAATTATCGCGAGTTATTACAATGAAAAAAAATAGATATCGAAGAAAAAGTAGATGTATAAATTCACGACTTGTATTTGGATGTATATCAATGTTGTTAGTCTAAAACATTGTTTATATGAATTACCTAATTATGCTTCAATGCTTTTATGTTTATATGTTTTGATGAATAGCCTAGTTATGCATAAATGTTTATATGTTTTCTATGTAAACAACATCATTTATTGGGTATGGGGAATTGAGAGTGATGTGAGGGGGGGGACGAGCCATATGAGCTTCCACCTTCGCGTGGTTGGCCTTGTTCAGTAGAGAATAGAAAACTGTTCTTGAAATAGAGAGGAGCTTCATAAGGTATAAATACTCTTTTATTACTTTGTATTAAAGATGGTTGTAAATTTTTAAATGCATGTCTATTTCTTAACAATTTTTTAATAAATTTAACATTTCACGGTTCATTGATTTCTACAGGAATTTGTAGTAGGATTTAAATGACTGTTTATTTTCTTATATATTATTTACTCATATTAAAATTATGTATTTGATGATTTATGCAGGTATTGGTGATGGAAATGCATCTTGTGGACAACTCTTATCAAGTTGTATGGGCAAATGGATCTGGCGAAAGGACAATGATAAGGTAAGGGTTTTGACGTGGGGCTGATGCACAATCATGGACTCCTTTAAGGACACTTTAGATGCCACATAATACTGAAATAAACGGAAAACTCTGATTTTAGGTGACAATTAGGGGTA
>LPNX011197681.1:0-36726 GCA_001517045.1 Pseudotsuga menziesii
TTTTATCGTAATAATAAAAACATTTAAAATTGTATTCCATTACTAAATACTAACTTTTTTTTTCATTTTCAACCCAAATCAATTTAAAGATAGTGTTTTTCATCCATGTTTCATTAAAAAAAAGTGTTTTATAACATGGATTCTTAAGGTTATCTTAATCTTTTGTAATGGTTAAAGATTTAAGTGTGATGATTAAAGAATTAAGTGTTGGACATTAAAACACATTTAGAGATTAAAAAGGCAATTTTCTAAATGTCTTGAATTTTAGAATATAAAATATTTTTAATAATTTAATACAAATTAATTCAAAAATAATGGTCTTTTTAACAAGGTGGATTTTTTTATTATTATTTTTTAATTGGCATGATGGATTCTTTTTATTGCTATTTTTTAATTTGCTAAGTGATGGGTTTTTATTTTATTTATAAACTATTGAGAAAGAGAAATTGGATTCAATTTATCATAGGTATATAATAGAAAAACAAGGAATATGCAACCTTGCAATCTTGATTTCCATTAACATCTTTACAAATCCTCTTAAATAATATAAAACAAAACAAAACCTGAGCAGTAATGAAAGCTAAATTTAGCTTATGGAAGCTAACAAACATAGCATTGTATTAAATCCATAAAATTAAAATTAAACAATTATACAATTAAAAAAAACATAACTAAATAGAATTCGGACCAAAATCTTTGTGACATGGGAAACCATGAAGTAATCACTCCAATGCCAAGTACTTTCATTTGAATAAAGTTTCCTCATTTATCTCAAGTATTTTCATAAGTACTTTCATTTGAGTAAAGTTTCATGCATTATCAATATATTGAGCTGTGTTATTAATAACTTGTCATGGAACAATTTTAATTTTAATTTTACTAAATCAAAAGAAAGCAATTTTCTGCATATGTTTATTGGACATTGTGTATAATAATATACAAAATAATGAATGAAACCAATTTCATGTTTATTGAACATTGTCTAATAATGAAAATTTTATTGAGCTAAAATACTTAACTGAGAGACACATTCATATTTATTTTCTCTGTGATTTGTTGTTCTTGGAAAATACCACAATCCTCACAATTTCATTAATAAATATTTCAATTTCAACAAAACATTTATTCGCTTGAACTAATGATTGTAAATATGTAATTCATTGTCATTGTGCATTACTCCATTCAAAATCTCTAAATTTCAATGGATAAGTGAATTATGATAACGTAAAATAACAATTCAACAACAAATGCTAATGGAGAAAATATTAACGAAAATATACATATGCATACCTTTGCTCCTCTATCAATGAAAATTGAATGGCAAAGACAAAAAAAGAGTTCTCTCTATGAAGAGAGAACCCGTCAGTAGGATTTGATGGTTTGCTTTTGCACCGGGAGTCCACATCTCTGATGCCACATGATCTCGTTTTGACACTGCTGCCATCCTGCAAACATCACAACGAGTAGAGAAAGACACGATTGCCCATATAATTGCAAAGTGCACCTTGCCAGTTCAAATTTCAAATTTAAAAAGTTGAGTTGGATCGGATGGGATGAGGGAAGATGAGTGCCCTCCACAAATCATGGATGATGAAAATGTCACAGTACTGGTTTTCAATCTCTTGATGAATGCCCTCTGCAGATCAAGGATTCTCATCATCGTGTGGCTGCAAATCCCCTTTTCATCATCACAATCACCAATCTTGCAGCATTGTAAAACCACCTTCCCCAAAGATGTCAATCCTTCATATTCAATAATATTTATTTAATCTGATCTGTTGGCACAAAATTTTGATAGGCATTCTACTTCTTTAAATATTTACATCGATGAAGGATTCAGGGGATATCTAGAGAAGGCAATAAATAAAAGCAGCCGAGAATCAAATTGAAATGTGCAGGATGGATTTGCTGCATCGAAACTCAACCTTAGGAAAACATCCAGGGGCAAGCATCCTGGCAGTCAGCAATGGTTTCTTTTGTTAGCCTCTCAAAAACTGCAACGTTCCCCTGGATACTGAGACTGCACATCGTGGGCTCGAACCACCATTTCCCATGTTTGTAACATCCCGACTTAAGACTAAAACTAGGCCTTAACCATGAGTGGCTCCACAAAGCACAAAAACTAGATTCATGCTGTGTGGTTTTGTGCAGAGATCAAATTTCAAGGTCCAAGGCAAATTGATACGCCCCATATAAGCTTCCCATTTTTCTCCTTTTCCTTTCTCATCTTCTCTAAAGAAACAAACCCATCTGCTATAAAAACACAACTATAAGATTTGAAGAAGTCCAGGTAAAAAATATTCAAATCCTATTTACTTTAATTTCCGTAATACCATCTACTTCTTCAAAGGAAATATTCACCGCGGGAGAACTAACCCAGGAAACCCTTTGATCGCAACCCAGGCATGCCAATTGAGGTTGCAACTGGTAATTAAGCATGATCCCATTTTTTTTGAAACAGAAAGCACAACTAGCCGCACTAGACAGCACAACTAGCAGCGCACTCAAAGAATTGCAAAGAGGCAGGGAGGGAAATGTATAAAAAATGTTTGAATTTTGAATTGGAATAGAGCGGCATTGGAAACGACCATCCCATCCTTATAATGATGCAGCGCTGCCAAGTCAGCGATCGTCGAAATCAGACAAACTACGAAGGCATTTAATGGATGGCTTGAAGGATGTCGGAATCGGAGATATGGAAGCACAATCGGAAACGACAATGCCGGGAAATAAGGGATGGAATTTGACGGGTCAAATACAGCTAATATTTTACCCAAACCGTCAAAATCTAGCTTAGAATACAGAAAACGTTTCAGATTTTGATTGTTACCGGCAATTTTGACGGGTGTCCGCTATTTGAAAATCCGACCCTGCCGGGAATGAACCTACCATAGATGTATCATGTATCATATTCTTCACCATACTTGATGCCATGGATCGTCGTGCGTTTCTGACAGTGGACAGACTCGTCTTAAAGACGATTCTGTCCAGTAAATAAGGCTCGCCGCCAAGGACAATAAAAGAGTACGTATTTCACTTGATCCGACGTGGGACTGACCTCTGGTCTGTGTTTTAATCAAGTCAGGACGCGTGGAAAACTGGCATCTCCCTTATCGTGAGATTCAAACGGGACAGGATGGGACCGATGGCAATTTTTTTAATTTTGTTGGGTGTTAATACTTTGGCTCGAGGCAAGTATAAAAAGAAGTTAACATACGGTCAAATAATTTTAGATACCAAGTTAATCGTATCTACAGTTAGATTACTACATATTCTGTGCACATATTGGATTTTCCCTTTCAATCCAAGACAACTCCCGCTGTAATCCACTGGAATCTGGCGAGCCAAACAAACAAACAGGAGCATCGAAAGGCACTGATAATTGTTCTTCAAAATGATGACTCCATACAGCTTCAGCTGTACTCCTGAAGAATGTAGCCAGCCATATGAAACAACCAGGCCGGCATGGAAAGGAACTGATACTTGCTCTTCAAATGTTGACTCCCATGTTTCATTCGATGCTATTTGCCGCATCTAACAATACTACCTACTCTGAACTTTAAAATAATGCAAAATAATGCAAACAATACAGAATCTGTTTGGCTTGCACTATATATTGATTGATGGATTGATTATCAATTTTGTTATGCACGATTTTAAAAAATCAAAGCAAGAATCTACTTGGTTTGTTATAGATATAGAGTTTTATTTATGTGGTCAAAAAATATAGAAAATATAGAGAAAAGAGTTTCTAAATTACTATAATCTGGATGAGATAGATTTTTGGGCAGGTTAATATTGTAACAAAAGTTTTGAAACTGAGATTTTATGTGGGTGTATGCAGACAGTTAGAGAAAGTGTTTTTCATTTTCAACACTCATAGTCTCATTAAAATGCAGAATCTAATAGTCTCATTAAAATGCAGAATCTAATAGTCTCATTAAGATACACAATCTAAGAAGAACAACACTCTTAGTCTCATTAAAATGCAGAATCTAATAGTCTCATTAAGATACACAATCTAAGAGGAAGTGTTTTTCATCGTCTAACATTCATAGTCTCACAAAGATAACAAATCCTTTCAACCCACAATGTTTTAGGAAAATGCCTAACATCTCAAGTTTTAGTATGCAAACTCTTGAGAGTACCTTCTTATTTTAGCTATGTGGATCTTCTTCCTTATGCTAGTTAAAACCAATGTCACAAGGTTCAGGTTCGTGTTCGGGTTCAACGACCTTCAGGTTCGATTCGGGTTTGAATTTTTCGATGAAGTTCAGATGGGGTTCAACATAGGTCCGTCTATATACATTTTTCAAATATATATATATATTATCCGATCATAATCTTTATTTACTTTACTCTATCCATAGGTATGTCACAACTTATATCTAAAAATAACACATTAGAAAGATGAAAACTCTATATAAATATTTTCTTATAATTTTTTACATAACCTAACTCTCTCTATATTATAGTTTTCTCATAATGGTTAGTATGATTATATTGGTCAAAACCAACCTCAACTCAATATTAAAGTGTTGCTTGTCCATTATGGGAATCCCTTGTGAAAATATGGTTTCCATATTACTACGTAGAAAGAAACAGATGTGCATGTAAAAAAGTGTGCAGAGGATGATGTCATTTGTTTTGTAAACTGAGAATTAATAAAAATATTAGAAATGTCATAGTTTAAATACACATTATAAAATGAATAATTGGGATATATAATATATTATTTATATATATACACACTTTAGGTTTGTTTGCTTGCGACTTGAAAGTTGAACCCTCTGAAGGAACGAGGTGAATGCCTGGACCCTTCAATGAACGAGTTGAATGCCTCGGTATACTCTGTTGGCGGCTTGGTGAACAAGAGTTGAACGACTCGAGCTTAGTAACCAGAGGCCCGAACTCACCACTAACCCGACTAGTCAAGCTTAGTAGTCGACTTGCAAGGTTCCAACTTCTTGCCACTCGGGAGTCGGAAAGGTACAATTGCAGCCTACAGGCTTGAAGCTCGAGAGGTTAGTGTCGAGTAACTTGTAGTCGAAGCTTGCAGCTCAGGAGCATACAGTCGAGGCACTTGTCGGTGTTGATGCTCGCAAGAGAGAAATAACCTACTCCGTCGAAACCATGGAGAAAAACCCTGCCCGATACGTGAACCCGTGCCCTTTTTTTGCCTTGGGGTTCGTTTTTATTAGGTTCGACGAACCTGATAACCGAACCTCAACGAACTGGTTCACCTTTCAGGTTCGGAATGAGATTCGTCTATCAGGTTCAACAAACCTCAACAAATTTTTTAAATTTTTTTAGGTTCGCTGAATTCCGAACCTGAACGTTTGGGTTCGGCGAACCCTGTGACATAGGTTAAAACAAACATAAAATTTCGATTTTCAAGATTACAGTTAATAACCTCTTTGTAATATCTTAACTTTCTTTTATCCTATAAATTTTCATCACACCACAGCTTTTCTTTTAACTTCAAAGTAATAATATATTTAATATCATCTATATTTTGCAAAGTAACATTTTCACCAATCCCCCACATCTTTAAGCAATACATGGCAGGGCACGTGCTCGAAGATGGTTCCACATTTTAGTGTCATTCTATAAATCCAAAAGGGAAGTCCGAAAACGAAATCTATAATGCATATGCGTTATAGATGGTTTGGTTTGGAAAACCTGAGCCTAAAACTGAAGCAAAAGATAGTTACACTATATCGCAAGTGGGATATATCGCACTTGCATTTTTTAAGAGTTACAACTTGCAAGTGCGATTTGTAAAACTAAAAATAAAAAATAAAACATAGGCCCTCGGCCTTTGTTTCTTTATTTTGCAATGCATGCCGCCAAGAACGGAAGGGAGATATACCGGGAAGGCGTTTTAGCTCGCATGCGATTTGGAGGGAACTTTTTTAACGACGATATCGACAAGGTTGAATGCAATGGAAGGTAAGAATTACTTTGATTTTTTGGCTTTGGATTTAGGTAAGAATTGCTTTGATTTTTTTTTGTAATTTAATAAATTTTTAATTAAAACAAACAATGTAATATTAATTCATTTTAAAATTTGTTGCTTTTATATTAACAGATAACACTAATTCAGAAGCAAATGTCCAAGATCAAACCACCAATAACCGAAACCCAAACCCAAATCTAAACACCAAAGAGATGAAGGAGGAACACGGTAGGAATTTGAAAATTCTTACTCGTTTAGGTGCATTGAGATGCCTTAGTTCAATTTTTAGAGGGGGGAACCACATAAGACGGTCATTTGGCAAGACACTAGATAACATAACCAATAAAATTTCCAATGCCCACGGAGCACTGCAAAACATTAGCTCCTATAGGGATTCCCATAGGAAATACTATTCCACTGAGATGAGATACAAAGATGTAAAGAAATTAAAGATAACAAAAGACCAACTTGTTTCACTATTTTGGGATCCTAGCACTGGATTGGTTCCTCCCACCGTTCAACCACACATTTCTATAGATTGGTGTGTAGAACAAAATATTAAAGCCAACTGGATGGATCGTTGGTACATGGTCTTCGATGAAAACCCTCATGAGAATAGAGACATCCCATTCTATTTCCCTAGGAAATTGTATGGCGACTTTATCTTGGGTAAACACATAAATTACTTTGATAATTTAGAGTTTCGGGGGGTAGGAAATGAGATGCCCAAAGTTAGGCAAGGGATGAGGACTGGTCCAAACCATGTGAGACAACCTCCATGCACACCAAAACCCCCTCGGTTATATCCTCCTGTAGGTCCCATGATTGACGAAACACAAGAGGAAATATTCCATTTGGTAGATACATTGTTTTGACATGGGACTGTTGTCGAGGGAAATGTAGGCCAAGGGGTTGGCATGTATCTAAGACTGGCCCATCTGGGGCTGGAAAATCTGGGGTTGGACCATAACACAGAGGATCCACTTAGGTATCCATAACCCTACCATATCTAGACATCACACAGAACTTGTAGAGGGTTCAGAGCGTCGCGTCATGCCACATCCTTGCACAACTTGTGCAAACATATGCTATGGGCCTTCTTTAGAGTTTCGCGACGATGGGTTACTCCAATATGTAAGTCAAACCCGTTCTTCACATAGTTTATTATTTTTTATATCACAGTGTTCAATTGGTTCATAAATTAAATTTATATTTTAAGTATCTCACAATTTATGTGAACACATTTACAGCTGGTGTCCAATGACACCCGAGAATCCCATACTCCGCCAGTTGATGCTAATGATATGGATGCAACGGTCAATGTTGCATATGTTTTGGTGCTTCACCATTACTTGTAAGAACATTATTTTTTAATTTATCATCATGATTTACATATTTATGGTAAGGATTGGTACATTTAATACATCTTAATATTGATACAATATATTTTATGCAAGGTGGGCATGATGAGTATGTTGCGTTTGAGACAAGTCTGCCATAGGTAGAGCAAGATTCACAACTACAAGTATGCTATTAATTATGGTTCTAATTATGCTTTTAATGATTCAACATGTATGTTTTTAATTATTTGAAATTGTCTAATTGTATTTTTATGTTTTTTGAAAATTATTATTTGAATATTTATAATATAATCATTATTAAAATATAATATCATTAAATAAATAGTATTAATAAAATAAATAGTATTAATAAAATGTTATTATTATTTTAAATAATAATATAATAATTAATTAAAAATAATGTCATTCAATTATAAAGTTAAATTATAATATATTAGATTAGATTAATATACAAATATGGAATTTAATTAAAATATTAAAACAAACGTAATAACAAAATAATATTATTAAAACATTATAGTATAGTATAAATAAATGATACTATTTAACATAACTAGGACTTTCAACTTCATCAAATTATGTCAATTGGACTGATCTTTAACAATTATTTTCTTCAATCGTTGTTTTGTATTGTGGATGTGTTCCTTATTGGTTTTTCTAGATTATGATGTCCATTCTTTTATAGCTATGGTGTATCACGACATTTTAAAGGGTTTTGTTGAATTGTGAAATTCGTAAACAATGTTTGACTTTAGTTTTACAAAAGTCACACATGATGGAGTTTAGCAAGTCATATTTAACTGTAGTTAACCATGGTTGACTCTGGTTAACCATGCTTGACATTAGTTTAACCATAACGAACCATGGTTACTTTACCGAACCAAGGCCATAGTTCACAATGCAACATGAAATTTTCTTAACATCAACTGTTACATTATTTATTTGACACGTCTTGGGCATTGTCACAATGTGGCATAATACTTGACCAATGTACCAATGTGACATAACCCTTAATGAATGTCAAATGCAACGTAACCCTTGATAAACATCACAATGCGACATAACCCTTGATGAATGTTGAATGTCACATTGTTAATGTGTCACATATTTCGTTGTGTTTCCATATACCATACATTGTAGCAAACCATGGATGGCTTTAGTCAACCATGTTTGACTTTAGTTTTACCATTATTAACCATGGTTGACTGTAGCGAGTCATGTTTGACTTTAGTTTTAAGCATGGTTGACTTTGTTGAATAATACTTGACTATAATTTGAACATAGTCAACTATTATAGTGAACCACATGGCCATAGTTCACAGTGCAACATGAATTTTTTTTAACATTGAATTTCACATTATTAATGTGCCACATCTTGGGCATTGTCACAATGTCATGTAAACCTTGACTATTTTCACAATGTGACATAACCCTTGATGAATGTTGAATCCAACATAACTCTTGATAAACATCACAATGCAACATAACCCTTGATGAACGTTGAATGCCACATTGTTAATGTTTTGCATATTTAGTTGTGTTGGCATATGTCGGACACTATAGCAAACCATGTTTGACTTTGGTAAACCATGTTTAACTTTAGTTTTACCATACCCAACCATGTTTGACTTTAGCAAGCCATGTTTGAACTTATTTAACCATGTTTGAGTTTGCTTAGCATTGCTTGATTTTAGTTTGACCATATTTAACCATGGTTGAATTTAGTGAACCATGTGGCCATAGTTCACAATGAAACATGAAATTTGTTTAGCATCGAATGTCACATTATTAATGTGTCACATATTGGGCATTGCCACAATGCCACATAACCCTTAACTAATGTCACAATGTGACAATACTTTATGAACGTCAAAATTTGGTCAACCATGCCTGACTTTAGATAGACCATAGACAACCATGGTTGACTTTAACGAGTAATGTTTGACTTTATTTGACCCATGCTTGACTTTAGTTTCACCATAGTTAACTTTACTAAACCACATTACCATAGTTCACAATGCAATATGAAATTTTTTCAACATCGAATTACAGATTATTAATGTGTCACTTCTTGGGCATTATTATAATGTGACATAACCCTTGATAAACATCAAAATGTGACATAACCCTTTATAAACACCAAATGAAACACAACCCTTGATAAACTTTAGAATGTGAAATAACCCTTGACTAATGTTGCAATGTGACATAACTGTTTATGAACGTTGAATGCAACATAACCCATGACAAACATAACAATGTGAAATGACCCTTGATGAAAACTGAATGCAACGTAACCATTGATAAACATCACAATGTGACATAATCCTTAATGAACATCGAATATCACATTGCTAATATGTTGCATCTTGAGTTATGTGGGAATATACCACATTGTATAGAATCATGGTTAACCAAATAACTTTAGTTTTACCGTAGTCAACCATGGTTGACTTTAAAGCTAGTCATGTTTGAGTTTGCTTAACCATGCTTGACTTTAATTTGACCATATTTGATATGAATTTATGTGAGAATGAAATGAAAGAGCATATATATATTCAAATACATAGATATATATGGCGATAAACACAGTGATACAGTAAACTCAAATTCTATTAAATGAATTAAACATAATAGACTATAAAACAAAAGCAGCTAGAATGGTGGTAGTTGCATCTATGAGAAGAGATGTGGTGGCAACGCTCACTCCTAAAAAAATGAATACAAAAGGAAGCCGAAGAGCCTTTTATCATAAATATTTGGAGGGGCAGAACACCTTAAACCTAACCCTAGGAGATGAATCATCACGAAGTTTGTGGCCCCAAGGTGCTTAGTTGAACAGTCAATTTCGCGGGGTCATAACTTTTGCATACGATCTCCATTTGGGGCACTTGATAGCCCATTGGAAAGGTCTGTCTGATCTTTACAACTTTATAATAGATACAAATGCATGCTAAATGCATCCATTTGGTCCCTCAAATTTCCAAAAAATTTGTTTAGGTCCTCAAAACAACCCCGGATGTTTAGGACCCGAAAAACCATAGAAAATTACAAAAAAAATGTCAACATGAGAAATTGTTTTGAGCCAATCGAATAGGTGGGTGGACACCTATACCCATATAGATCAATATTTAACCATGGTTCACTTTGGGGAACCACGTGGCTATAGTTCGCAATGCAACATTTTGGACACTATCAAATGTCACTTTATTAATCTGTCACATATTGGGCATTATCACAATGTGGTATATAACCGTTTACCAATTTCGCAATGTAACATAACCCTTAATGAATGATGAATGCAATGTAATTATGTAACCCTTCATAAACATCACAATGCAACACAACCCTTGATGAATGTCGAATGTCACAGTGTTAATGTGTCACATCTTTGGTTGTCTTAGCATATACCAAACAGTGTAGCGAACCATGGAAGACTTGTGTAAACCATGTTTGACTTTAGTTTGACCATTGTTAACCATGGTTGTCACTGGTTAACCATGATTGACTTTAGTTTGACCATAATTATCCATGGTTGACTTTAGGGAACCACATGGCCATAGTTCACAATGCAACATGAAATTTTCTAACATCAAATGTCACTTTATCAATTTGTCACATCTTGGGCATTGTTGGTATGCGGCATATCCTTGACTAATGTCGCACTGTGACATATCCCTTAATGAATTCCTAATGCAACATAACCCTTGAAAAATCTCGCAATGAGACATAACACTTAATGAATGTTGAATGTCATATTATTAATGTGTCGCATGTTTGGTTGTGTCGACATATGCAATACACTGTAACGAACCATTGCTGACTTTGGTCAACTTTGTTTGACTAAATAGTTAAATACCATAGTCAACCATGGTTGAATTTAGTGAGATAGGTTTGACTTTAGCTAACCATGATTGACTTTGGTTAACAATGTTTGACTTTAGTTTGGCCATTTGTTCCCATATGGTTGACTTTAGTGAACCATATGGCCATAGTTCACAATGCAACGTGAAATTTTTTTAACATCAGATGTCACATTATTAATGTCCATTGAATCTTTCACTTAGACCAATATTATAATGCATCTTCGTTTGTTAAAGAAATTGTTAATTGTTTGCATGAATGATGATAATTAGGTTATTGTTTCTATTGTGGGTTATGTGAGGGAGAAAAATGATATACTTATTAAAATAACTAGAGAATTAATTATGTCTTCACAATTTTTCGTTCAATTTTACACATTCATTTATAATAAATTAACTATGTCAGAACAAGAATAAAAAATGTTCACATAAAATTGAATATTCAAGTCTTACAACTCTCCTTGATACCGCAAAAAGCATAGTCCATAAACATAATTAGTCAGCTATCATTTATCATTATTAACTTATAGATACCAAAATATGAAATAAAATAATTAACATAAAATCAAATCAATACCAAATATGTTAATATAAACTCAATCATTTCACCAAAATAAAATTTTACAACTCTATCATTCTTCTTTTACAAGAAAAAGAATACATATTTAAAAGCCACTCAAACAAGAAAGGATGAACTACATATTTAAAAGCCACTCACACATGAAATGATGAACTACATATTTAAAAGCCACTCACACATGAAATGGTGAGTCCATATGGTGATGGATTCCGTACTCTTCTCTATATAAATTAATAAATATATAATATTATATAAATTATTAAAGTCTTTGCCATCAATATATCAATTAAAAAAAATAAACAGATGTATGGATTTATACAAAAATTCATCATAGCAACATATTTTGTTTGCAATCTGGTTGATTGTACATAATAACATATTTTATTTGCTATATATTTACGTCATAAGGCGTTTAACAAATGGGAGTCGACGCCCCCCAATTAATGTTTTTTTCATTTTCATCCGTAGGATGATATGTTTTTTTCATTTTCATCCGTAGGATGATTTCGTCTGACGATTGGGGAAATCTTCCGCGTTGATCCTGATCTGTTGCCTGGCATTTCTCTGTCAATTGAAAGGATGGCCATTTAAAATGGCACCTGCCCCTTGAATGCACATCAATCTCTGCAATCTCTACCCTGCTGACATTCTTAGGCGGTGATACTGTCTCCATCTACCTCTCAGATCAGTGGCTGCTTCTTTCAGATCTCAACCATCTCTATGCCGAATTCTCATCACATCAATCGTCGGCAACTACAAATTTTACGTGTTTCGGAGGTGCTGCAGATTCAGATTAGGCAACCCAAGTTGTAGCTTGATGATTGAAAAGATGGGCGTCGGGATTAGCAGGCGACCTCATCACCCACGTCCCTCCCCATTGCCCCTGATGAGCAGGCACCCCCGTGTTGAGATCTTCCACCTCCAGCTTTGGATACCGCGCATACTCCTCCTCACTGTTCTTGTGCCCATGCCCTGCCATCGATGGATTTCCTTCTGCCTCCAAGTTCCTTTCTTGCTCGTATGATCCTCCATGCTTCTCTTCTTCCTGCTCCTGTTTGCTGCTCTCTCTATTCTCCATCTCTCTTACAATCCAATTCAATGAATCCAACTAAGAAATAGGAAATTTGCTGAGCTATCTTTCAAACTGAGCTATCTTTCTATGCCGATTTCTCATCATATCAACCGTCGGCAGCTACAAATTCTGCGTGTTTCGAAGGTGCTGCAGATTCAGATTCGGCAACCCAAGTTGCAGGTTGATTATTGACAGGATGGGCGTCGAGATTAGCAGGCGACCCCATCACCCACGTCCCTCCCCATTGCCCCTGATGAGCAGGCACCTCCGTGCTGAGATCTGTCGCCTCCAGCTTTGGATACCGCGCATACTCCTCCTTACCGTTCTTGTGCCCGTGCCCTGCCGTCGACGAATTTCCTTCTGCCTTCAAGTTCCTTTCTTGCTCGTATGATCCTCCATGCTTCTCTTCTTCCTGCTCCTGTTTGCTGCTCTCTCTATTCTCCATCTCTCTTACAATCCAATTCAATGAATCCAACTAAGAAATAGGAAAGATGTTGAGCTATCTTAGCTATATTTAGCGCTTTTCCCTCTTTCTCAACCCTCTTTGCCATATTAAAGCTCGAAACCAACAGATTCCTAACCTTATTCAAACCGCATAGCATTATCACCATTTCTACTGTTCTTCGAAACAGAAAACAATTATACTACACCTCCACATTTATAAACAATCTACTGTAAATAAAATTGCCATATCTCACAAATAACACATTTCTTTACCATTTACAGTGATCTTGAACCGATTTCCAAGCTTCTTCGATTAAATTCGACGTTCCAACGAACAAATTTATCATTCTCAGCCATCTCTATGCTGAATTCTCATCAGATCAACCATCGGCAGCTACAAATTCTGCGTGTTTCGGATGAAGCTTACAAGAATTCGAAAAGTTCACTTCAATGCTCAAATCTTTTGAGATTAAAGCTTGTACCAGGCCATTATTAAAGCTTTTAACGTCAAATTAAAGCCTTGAACTTCCATTTTACTATAGGTCGAATCAAAATAGACCTATATGGTATGAATTCAAACTGTGTTGTGCTGTGCTTTGATAGATCTCTATGCTGAGTTGTGTTGTGCTGTGCTTCAATAGATCCCTCGTCAATTCTCTGTAAATCCCTCCTATTGTATTCTCTCTGAGAGTGTATCGTAATGTATTAGTCGGTGAAATCAAAGACCACGTGGTGTGCATGCAGCCCAGGATCACGTGGGCTCCCTTGGGCAGCTGGTTCCAGAGAAGTTTTCTATTATGAAGCTTCATAAGTGATAGATTTTTTATAATAAGAAAAATGTTTGTCAGATTATAGGTGTCTGGGTATCGGTTTTTTAATTCTAAAAAGTTTTAATAAATTATAATTCCAACTTTTTTACATCAAATTCCAAATCCGTGATGCAAGATTAAACCATCTAAAGAAAAAATATGTATTCTATGCATTGGGATTGAAGGAGATTCCCCGTGGTGAGAAATATGTTTGTCGGATTGTAGGTGTTTGGTATCAGTGTTTGATACTTGGTGGCCAAAGTCTATGGTTAATTTCTTATATATTTTATTTTTCCATGCTTTAGGTCAAGGTATGTGGAGATTTTCTATACTTATTTCAATGCTTCGATGGGATGTTTGCGTGCTAGATTGGGTTGCATCTGAAAAGTTAGGGGTGATATTGTAGAGACGAAATGTGGGAGGGAGCAGAAAGCCATGGTCGCTACGAAGTTTGATTTATAGCTGATTATAATTGATGGTTAATGATGCGGGTTTGCTGGTATATAATCTCGATTGGCAAACTGTTAACAGTAAGCACCGGTCCCCAACTAATCTTAATGGTTAATTTTGCGTTGATTGTCTGATTTGTTGTGTGATTCTGATGATGCAGAAGCGAGGAAGCCGATCTGAGCTTAGTACATTTCTAAAAACCCATATAGTTTGAGTTCTCATGTCAGCAAGGCCGACTGCTGGTGTTGTTGATTGGCAGATATACATAGCAGATGGGGTTGCTATAGAGTTGCTGGAGTGGACAATAAAGCCTGTCTTTATCAGGCTTGAGCTGACTTATTTCTTTTTAGGGTTCCTGGGAGTTTCCCGAGGTATATATCAGTTAAGGACATTTTGTTAGTTGCTAAGCTCCATAGGATTTTGATGGAAGAGAGTCTTCTATTGGTTCCTAGGGATTCCAAGAATTTAACAGTTCAATGCATTCCATTGGTCGTTCAAGATTGAGAGAACATTGGATTGCTTAGGTTTTTTAGGTTACGTCGAGAACCACCTTCGCAGTTCACAAAAGCCAGTCGAATAGACCAATGAATCTTCATCTGTAAGGGGATATTGGCTGAAAGATCCAACAAATATAAATAAGAGGTGATGCAGTCATATGAAACTTAGCTTACAACACGACGTTCTTTTATTGGACCCCTAGGTACAATTGCTAGTTTATGTATATCTTGAAATTTCCTTTTAACCTCCGCTGCACTCCACTAGAATCCGACGAGCCAAGCCATATGAAACAAACAAAATCATCTACAGGAAATGATACAAAGAATATTACATCATATGAACAGTTAGATTACTACATATTCTCTGCATCCGACGATGAAAGAACGATGTAATATCTGACGATGATAAAACTACATAAAAAGATGATGTAATATCTGACGATAATAATAGTCATCTAAGCTTTGAGTCCTTCCATAAAATAGGTAAAAATAATTTCACCATGAAGCTTATCCAATAGTAGTTCTATAGTTGTTATGGCCTCCATGTTAATTGTGTATTGTTACGGATCTCGAAAGTATTCACTTTCATTGTTTGATTTGGTTAAAGTATTCACTTTGATTTGGTTAAGGTACATTTTATTTTATATATAATTTATTTATTTTTTAAATTGTATTTAATAATTAGAGGATAGTTTTTTTTTTAATTTTAATTTTATGTTATTGAATGTTGTTGCAGCTATGAGAGATAAGAGATACTCTATATATTTTGCCATAAAGCATTAATTATGCATAGTAATAATAATTTTATTTAAAATTACAAAATTATTTAGTTATATTAAAATTAAATTATATTGATAAATAATTGTTTTAGTGTTGGAGGCAAGAAATTAAGTCATTGAAAATGTTTTATTTAAAAAATCTAAATAATTATTTACACCATTTCAACCTAATTCAAGATATTGGTGTGAATATGAGACATAAATCTTAAAAAAAACAAAGGTTGGGTGTATTAATTAATTATGAAGTAAAATACTTGTAATTTACCCAATTATTATTAATTTCTAATCATCACCAAATTAATATCTAACTTAGTGTTCAGTTATTAACTTAATAGTACATAATTCAAATAAATCGTACATTTTTTTTTACAGTAATACTATTATGCATATGTTTCAAATATTGTTCCTATTATGCATGGGTTTGCAATATCTTTCCTACTATGTATCTGATCTAAATATATTTCCTATTTGTTATAATCATGTCAGTAAAATGATTTTATTTAGTATTTGTAGATCCACGAACCTAAGTTTTCTTAACGAATCTGTGTTCGAGCATCCATACCCGAATCAGATAATTCGTACAATCTGTAATGTTAACACAACTAGTAAATTGAACGAAAGTATACCTTAGATATAGTTAAATGTTCTAGATTAAGCTTTCTTATATTTGCAGAAATTTTTTTTTAGAATAGATTAAAACAAAACTAGAATCGTACTGTTAAAAGTTAGTAAGTTCACTTAAAACAAAATTCATACATAACTTGCTTAATTAAACCAGATCAAATATAACACAACAAAGTGTCCATTTGCATAAATCGAAATATTTTAAAAATTGTTTTATTCGGGATTTTCTTAACGGACAGAATAAGAGCCGAGAGGCTTTTTAAATCCAATTTAAAATCTTATAAATGTTATCTCATCTCAAACCCCATTACAGATCGAGATTACCAAGATCGAAGTAACCATTATGAAGTACAATCAAATAAAGATCTAGATCCAATTACTATATTAATTAACTAATATCCCACAACCAAATTCGAGTTTAATAAATCTTTTAGATCTATTGTACCCATCAAGTTTGCTCACGAGTCTAGCTCATGTTTTCCCAACCTCATCTTACCGATATCTGACCCGAGGAAGATACTTTTATTTAAAACAAATCAATGCTATAGAATCCAAATCAAGCTCATATATACTACATAAACAGTAAATTATCCAATATATGGCACTAAGACCGTCATTATATGGATTCCATTGTATAAACATAATTTTATTGGGTATTATCATTAACATCGAGAAATGCACAAATAAGAAATTGGCACAAACCCTAGGGGGTTGCTTTCAATATTTAGATATAAAAAATAAGTATACATGATTCACAACCAAAGGTGGATGTAAGTCCATCACAGATGGCATCCACTATACTTTTAAAACCTTGATATATAAATAGGTTTTACAAACAATGCCGACCAAAGTGGTGGTAATCCCATCGAAGATGGAACCCACAACATTCTTTTAATTCCAACCACATAACACACAAAAAGATTTATAAATGACGATGGAACAGAGAAGCTGCGAAGAACTCTTCTCGTGGAATAAAAAAACCCATAAGGGTTCAATAAAACTACAGTATAAAACTTATCTTGAGTATGGTGAAATTCCTTGCTCCTACACAACCATGATTTTCTAGCCAAGAGCCTCCTACAAAGTCAGACGATGAGTGGAGGTCAAATGTTGGTTAATCCAGAGTGTGTTTTCCATATGACAAATAGAGTAGAGGGTGTTTTACACAGCTTAGTGTGTAGAGAAGAGATCTTGGGAGGAGATGACCCTGTCACCACCCTCATTGGCTTCACCAAACCTGCATGCATCCACATTGCAGTTAGAACCATAATGTATTTTAATTGAAATACTAACAATACAAATGAACTTACATTACCTTATCCAACTGTAGAGAGGGCCAAGGGTCGGCTAGTCCTCCCGCTTTCTCTTATCCATCCTCTTCCCACAAAGTAAAACAACAATACTAGTCAGTCTTTACTGCCCGAGAGTTTAAAATAATTTTTAATAAATTATTTACAGAGCTAAGATAACACTTACCAGGTTAAAGGCAGTGAAAGGCCATGGAACGATGGTCTTAGTTCATTGCGCAGCAACTAGTAAGGTTGAGACTGGTGGTGGCCATTAACACCGAACAAAAATGTAACGTCCTCGACCCTTCGATCAATGAAGAGGACGCTACCATGGGGTTAACCATTTGGGCAACCATCCCCATGAAGATGTGCATTCATAAAATGCTGAAACAAAATGCTTTGAACTAGAACACACATACATGATTATTTATCATACAGTGGAAGCAAACATATGTTCATACAAGCATTCAACATGTTCATCACATTCATTAACAGTAAATATGATTGCAGAAGTAAATTAGACAAGATTACTTATCTTATGAAGAACTCGTCCTACAACCAGCTACGTCGCTGTAACGTTCCACCCAACCATAGGCCAGCGTGCTCCTTAATCTCTCAGTGACGCTACCACCCCTGAGCTAGGCATGATTCCCCAAGGAATAAGGAACAAGCAGGCTTACACATAGCCAAGGATACAAAAAACATAGCCAAGCCAACACAGTCGGGTTTATCAGGCCATCAATAAGACAACCAAGCCAACATGATCAGGTTTATCAGGCCATCCAGGAGCTAGGAAAGGCTAAATGCTAAGCTAGTGATCCCATTACAGAGCTAGGAATACCTACACCAGAACTAGCCTGACTTCTAAGACACCCACACACACCCAACACAAGGAATCAGTCCCTTCTCTGCTACACAGTTCCTCAGGCCTTGACTTCCCTTCTAGTGCTATTCAGGGGTTGTGGAGAAGAAAGCCATCCCTCTAGCTCTATCTGTGTGGTTTCCAAACACACCAGGTTTATCAAGAAAACCAAGCCCTCATCCCCACTCCAAACACAGTCTGAAGACCAACCACTGCATACACGCAGCAAATAAGCAATTCACAGCTTGGATAGGGGAAATCAATTCCTAAGTCGTTCTTGGCCCTATCGTGGCCAAAACGACTTCATATGATCCACAACAACCAAAACGTAAGGGAGACCACAGCAGACCCGCGAATATTGAGAAGAATGGCAGCAACCATAGTTCATGGGAAGAACAATAGCCCCAAATCTCAACATTGAAGTGACGGGAAATTTACATGGCCATACCAGTCTGTAAGGAAAACATACACCCACACGATCCACAATATTCGTATGGAAAACCTGCATACTCAGAACGTGAATGGCTTATTCACAAGGGAAAATCGTGGGTGAAAGAACACAGCTCCTAGCTCACTGCATGAGTAAAAACCAGGAAGAATCCTATGCGTGAGAATGAACGGAACTATCATCCCTGTGTGAGGATGAACCGACCATGGAGAGATTGGCATAGTGGAGAGAATGGGGAGTCCCCTGGAGTGATGGCGGTGGTGTTTTTTTTGCCAACGTGAGGTTCAACCTGCCGGTGGAGTGTGCATGTGGGCAAGGACTGACAGTCCTTCCACACTCCACTCCCCAGCCATAACTGCCCCAACTAACAGCAGAACTTTTAATGGTGCTAGTTGGATAAGACAAGGTGGTGACACATGGCTTTTTCCCCATTGGTTCATGGTTTAACAATCCATCCCTTATCCTTATGATAATCATGCCCCTTCTCAATTTAGTTTCCACGAACATAGCTGGTTGGGTTATTTAATTAAAGATGCATATTTACATGATGACAAAACTTAATATGTATGCGGCATGCCCTGATATACCATCGGTGACAATTTCAATCCGAAACATAGCATAACCAATCAATGGTGGGGCCTTGGCATTTAGCTCCACACCATGATTATTTACAATATATACATCTAATGCAATGGGGTCAAAATCGGGGTGTTACATTCCCCTCCCATTTCAATAGCACGGTCCTCAGTGCTTTACAAATTGAACAAAATGCTACACTGGTATTGCCTCAGTGTTCAGCAGAATTGAACAAAAATGGATGTGCCAATCGCATGGCATCCTCGAGCTCCCACGTAGCCTCTTCAGGTCCGTAGTGCTCCCATTGCACCTTTACCTACCCTATGGCCCAGTTCTGGAGCATTGTGACCTTCCTGTTGAGGATGTGCATTGGCTCGATTCAGAACTCTCCCTCAGATTCCACCTAAATCACATCCCAATTTATCACGTGGTTAGGATCATGTACATATCTCTTAAGCAAAGAAACATGAAAAAAATTATGAGCTCTCGTGCTAGCAGGCAATGCAATTCTATATGAAACTGGCCCTATTCTTTCAAGCACTTCAAATGGCCCACAATATCTTGGTGACAGCTTGGCACAACTTCCAAGCTTCAAGGAACCCTTCTTTGTCATCACTCTGAGGTAATCATGATCCCCAACACTAAACTCCCTATTCACCCTATGCCTATCTGCATAGCTTTTTTGTATGTCCTGTGCTGCTTTCAAATTCTGCCTAATCTTTACAACCTCTTGCTCCATTTCCTTGAGCAACTCTGGTCCAAGCACAACCCTGTTCACTGGGTTATCCCAAGTCACGGGTGTCCTACACCTTCTTCCCTACAAAGCTTCATACAGACTCATCCCCAAGGATGCTTGTTGTCCATTGTTATAAGCAAACTCTACCAAGTGTAAGTAATCTTCCCACTTGGTTGGTTTGTCCATCACGTACATGCGAAGCATGTCCTCGAGCACCTGATTAACTCTCTCTATCTGCCCATCTGTCTGAGGATGGTATGCAGTGCTGAAGTTTAGCTTTGTACCCAAATCTGCAAAGAACCCCTTCCAAAAGTTGGAAGTGAACTAGACATCTCTGTTAGAGACTATGGCCTTAAGCAATCCATGCAATTTGAAAATCTCCTTCATGAATATCTTTGCAATGTCATCAATCTTATGCGTAGACTTAACCGGTATAAAATGCACTACTTTAGTCAACTTGTCTACCACAACCATGATGGAATCATGTTGTCTCCAAGTCATCGGCAATCCTATAATAAAATCCATGGAAATAACTTCCCATTTCCATTTTGTAACTGGCAAAGGCTTCAACAAGCCTGCTGGATGTTGATGCTCAACCTTTACCTGTTGACATTTCATGCACCTCGAAATGTACTCAGCCATATTCCTTTTCATTCCTGGCCAAAAGTACTACCTTCTAGCTGTAGCAATTGTCTTCTGATATCCTGTGTGACCAGAATACGGAGCTTGATGGATTTCATCCATGACAACTCTCCTCAAATCTCCTACATCTGGAATATAAATTCTACCTTTATAAGTGAGAAGTCCATCTTCTTCCGATTTATATCCCTCATACCTCTTCTCAAGACTTTGCTGTTGCAATTTGTCTTTCACTTGCTCATACAATTCATCTCCAGCAGTATGATTAACAATCTGGTGTGTCAAATTTGATTAGCAAATACTAAGAGATGCCACATGCATTTCCTGTACCTTCCTGCTGAGTGCATCAGCTACCTTATTCTCTTTCCCTTTTATGTGCTTGATTTCGAAATCAAATTCACATAAAAATTCCAGCCATCTTGCTTGCCTAGCGTTCAGAGTAGGCTGATCAAACACATACTTTAGTCCACAGTGATCTGTTCTGAGCTCAAATATTCTACCCATCAAGTAATGCCTCCACATCTTGAGAGCATGTACTATGGCTGCAAGCTCTAGATCATGAGTAGCATAGTTCTTCTCATGCTCTTTCAGCTTTCTCAACTCATAACATATCACGTGGTTTTCCTGCATAAGGACTCCTCCAAGCCCTTGTCCGCATGCATCGGTACACACCACAAAATATTTCTCCGAATCTGCAACTTTCAATACGGGTGCACTGGTGAGAAGATTCTTCAACCGCTGGAAACTTTCTTCACACCTCGATGTCCATTCGAAATTCATCCCCTTATTTTGCAAAGAAGTGATTGCATGTGCAACTTTGGAGAATCCATCAATAAACCTCTGGTAGTATCCTGCAAGTCCCATAAATGATCTTATGTCTGTCACATTTCTTGGAGTAGGCCAATTCATAATGGCTTCAATCTTTTCAGGGTCCACAGATATACGCTCCTCTGAGATAATGTGACCCAAATACTAGATTATATCTCTATAGAAGTCACACTTGCTTAGTTTTGCATACAGCTGATGCTCCCTGAGCAATTTCAATGTCAATCTCAAATGCTCTTCATAATCCACCTCATTCTTAGAATAAACAAGAATGTCATTAAGGAAAACAAGAACAAACTTGTCTAAATATCTGTTGAAGACACTATTCATAAGACACATAAATGTAGCTGGTGCATTTGTGAGACCAAATGGTACCACTACAAACTCACAATGCCCATACCTTGTCCTAAAGGTTGTCTTATGAATGTCTTCATCCTTGATTCTCACCTGATGGTAACCAAACCTCAAGTCAATCTTGGAAAATACCTTTGCAACTGTCATTTGATCAAAGAGGTCATCAATCCTAGGCAAAGGGTATTTATTCTTCACAGTAACCTTGTTCAACTGTCTGTAATCAATACACAACCTGAGTGTATCATCCTTCTTCTTTACAAATAGAACTAGTGCTCCCCACAAAGACACACTCAGCCGGATGTATTTCTTTTCCAACAACTCCTACAGTTGCATCTTTAGTTCTAGCATCTCTGGTGTACTCATCCTGTAGGGTGTCTTGGACACTGGTGCTGCTCCTAGCACAAGTTCAATTGTAAAATCAATGTCCCTCTTTGGAGGAAGCCTTGGAATCTCATCAGGAAACACATCCTTGAATTCCTGTAACACCTGATAGTCCTCCAACCTCAGAGTTTCATCATCTATTGCCTCCAAAATCTGAGCTGCATACAAATGGCAACCCTTCCTACAAAACTTCTTCAACTGCATTGCTGAAATCTGCCGTACTGAAATCACCTTCGGAATACCTTTCACAACTAGTGGGTTCCCTTCTGCATCCATGCATTCAAAAGTCTTATTGTAACAGTCAAGCTTTACCCTGTGAGCTTCTAACCAATCCATTCCAATGAGAACATCATAGGAACCAAGTGGTAGAACATTCAGATCTACACAAGTGACCAATCCATTCATGACCAATGGACATTTCTCTACCACTTGACTGACCTTTCTCTTAGTTCCAGTGGCTAGCTGAACTAACCAAGAATTCCTATGCTTTACTTTATTAAAAGCACAAATCTCCATGACTCTAGGAGTAATGTAACTATGTGTAGAACCAGGGTCAATCAAAATAGAAATAGATTGCTCAACAATCTTACCTGCTACTTCAACCACAGTTGACTGGTGATCTGCCTGGTGATCCTCCAGTGTTGCATAAATCCTAGGGACTGCCCTTGCTACTTGACCCACTGTTTCTGCTTCTTGAATGTTATAAGTTGGTCTTGCACTCTCATTATTGAGTGGACAAGTTCTGCACATGTGGGGTCCTCCACATCTCCAACATTGAAGTGGTCCTCTAATCTGTGGATCCTTAGGTTTTTCTCCTATCACTCCAACTGGCTTACTGACAGCTTGGGATGGCTGCTTCTGTTGATTCCTAAAGTTAGGAGGTTTGAAACCTTTCTTTCTTTGGTCAAAATTCTAATTCTTCTTGTCCTTCCATGCCTTATGGTAATCAGGTTTACCTTTTCTTTGCTCATAGCAATACTTAACCTTCCTTATTACTTCTTCAAGAGTTCTAGGTTCATAAAACTTAATTCTATCTTTGTAAGACTGAGGTAATCCACTCAGAAAATGTTGGACCTTCACTTTTTCATCTCTGATGTACTGGACATACCTCAACAACTCCAAAAACTTATTTGCATATTCTTCCATGGTCTATTGTCCCAATCTCAGCTCATGGAACTCCTTAATCTTGTCATCATAATACCTGTCAGAGAGGTATTTCTGCTTGAAATACTTCTTGAACTGTTTCCACTTAAGTCTCCTTTCATTGATCCTCTTTACTTGCTTGAAGTGTTCCCACCAAATGGATGCTCTTCCATTCAGATTGAATATGGCAACTGTTTCCTTCATGTTTCCCGAATAATCCTAAACTTGAAAGTACTTCTTTATCCCAAGAAGCCAAGCTTCAGCTTCTTTTCCAGTCTTTACCTCACCATCAAATGTAGGAGGTTTAGCCTTCTTAAATTCATTCCGAGAGCGATCCCTATGGTGTCTCTTTCTTTTTCTTTTATGAGAAGAAGAACTTGAATCCACGCTGGATTCTTCAGAGTTAGATGATCCACTAGAACTCCTTCTCCTTCTCCTAGTACTACTCTTACTGCCTTCTGGTCTTGCTGTACCTTGTCTAGAGTCTATCTTTGTTTGCAAGTCTGTCGAACTCTGCAACATAGCAGCATTCAACTGATGCTTCTCTTCCTGGGATTTGATCAAGATTCTCATGGTGGCTGCAACATCTGATGGTGTCTCTTGGAATCTCCTTCCATTAGACTCTATGTCATCATTTTCGTTATGGACATTTTCTCACATGGCATCTTGGGCACACTCGTAAGAATCCCGAGCATCATATCCGTCATGGGTTCTCATAACTGAACCACCACTTACTTACCAAACTGCACTACCTAGAATACTTCCTTTGAAGGTGACTATGATTCTGCAAACGTGTTAGTAACACAACTGTTAGATGCATAACATTGATATAAATCAGATTTACTTACCTTCTCTTGGAAAAATCATAAAATAACAAATTTTCCCAAACATAAGATTTTATTCATCAAAGAACGTCTGTTTGAGGGGGACGACGGGGGTCAAGGGGGCTTGCCCCCTTGTGGCTTCCTTGCGCCACTGCAGGGCGACTCGAGGGCAGCGCCCTCATTTTTTTTTTGTAAATATTTGATTTTCATGCAATCTGGTGCATAAGATCGCTGCCACTTTCTCCTTTTCAAACTTGAAAATATACTGAAAAACCGTTGAAAATCCCTCTGAAAAACAGTCGAAATCTGCTGGGAAATCCCATGGAAAACTCAAAATTTCCTTGTACAGGATCGGGTCTCATCCCAACTAACATTCCGATGTTTCGGCAGTCAACACAACTAACTTCCTCCACTGCTCATCGGTGATCTATTCACCTACTCATCGAGCAGCTAATTCCATGGGTAGCCACAATGGTGGCCAGCGAACTCTCTGGGGTTTCCACGGCGACAATCCTATCGGCAGTTACAACCCCTAGTCACTATGGCATCGGCGGTCCAAACCACTATCTTCTTTCGACACATCGGCTGTCCAAACCACTAACTTCTTCCGACACATCGGTGGTCCAAACCACTAACTTTCACCGATCGCTAACGGTCTCGACACTTAGACAAATTTTTCTCTTCTTCTTTTTACGGAACATAACATCTATCGACATTCAGAACCATTAAGCGCTATGTGTTGGCGAACCCAACAACTATTTTTTGCCGACGGCCTCGGCAGTCTGAACAACTAAATTTCATTGACACCGAAAGTCAATATCGGGTGTTTCTTCAATTACATCGAGCCGACGTTTCGGCGGCCTTCGGCTGATATTCACTGAAACTACGACTCCCACATCCACTAAGTTCCGTCGACGGCCGACGAAAAATTAAAAAAATTTCCCGCAATTTTTCTTCCAAATGTCCTCCGTTGGGTGTGCTTCCGCCTAGCTCTCCACTACATCAGAATTCCTTCCCACTAAGTTTTCCAATGAACCGACAGTTCAGACACTTAGGAAAATTTTTGTGGAAGTTTTCTATCATAAATTTATGATCTCGGCTGGGTAGAAGGAAATCTCGCCTCTGTCACTGCATCTTTCATGGCCCATTCAGGCCCATGCTGCAACATGGGCTCTGATACCACAATGTAACGTCCCCGACCCTCTGACCGGAGAAGAGGATGCTACCATGGCGTTAACCATCTGGGCAACCAGCCCCATGAACATGTGCATTCATAAAATGCTGAAACAAAATGATTTGAACTAGAACATGCATACATGATTATTTATCATACAGCGGAAGCAAACATACATTCATACAAGCATTCAACATGTTCATCACATTCATTGACAATTAATATGATTGCAAAAGTAAAATAGACAAGATTACTTATCTTATGAAGAACTCGTCCCGCAACCAACTACGTCACTGCAATGTTCCACCCAACCATAGGCCAGTGTGCTCCTTAATCTCTCAGCGACATTGCCACCCCCAAGCTGGGCATGATTCCCCAAGGAATAAGGAACACGCAGGCTTACACATAGCCAAGGATACACAAAACACAACCAAGCCAACACAGTTGGTTTTATCAGGCCATCAACAAGACAACCAAACCAACAGGATCAGGTTTATCAGGCCATCCAGGAGCTAGGAAAGGCTAAATGCTAAGATGGTGAGCCCATTACAGAGCTAGGAATACCTACACCAGAACTAGCCTGACTTATAAGACACCCACACACACCCAACACAAGGAATCAGTCCCTTCTTTGCTACACAGTCCCTCAGGCCCTGACTTCCCTTTCAGTGCTATTCAGGGGTTGTGGAGAAGAAAGCCAGCCCTCTAGCTCTATCTGTGTGGTTTCCAAACACACCAGGTTTATCAAGCAAGCCAAGCCCTCATCCCCACTCCAAACACAGTCCGATGACCAACCACTGCATACATGCAGCAAACAAGCAATTCACAGCTTAGACAGGGGAAATCAATTCCTAAGTCGTTCTTGGCCCTATCGTGGCCAAAACGACTTCATATGATCCACGACAACCAAAACGTAAGGGATACCACAGCAGATCCACAAATCTTGGGAAGAACGGCGGTAACCACAGTTCAGGGAAAGAACAACAGCCCCAGATCTCAACACTAAAGTGACGGGGAATTTACATGGCCATACCAGTCTGTAAGGAAAACATACACCCACACGACCCACAAAATTCGTATGGAAAACCTGCATACTCATAACGTGAATGGCTTATTCACAAGGGAAAATCATGGGTGAAAGAACATGGGTCCCAGCTCACTGCGTGAGTAAAAACTAGGAAGAATCCTATGCATGAGAATGAACGGAACTACTGCCCTGCGTGAGGATGAACCAACCATGGAGAGAATGGTGTAGTGGAGAGAATGGGGAGTCCCCTGGAGTGATGGCGTTGGTGGTGTTTTTTTGCCAACATGAGGTTCAACCTGCTGGTGGATTGTGCGTGTGGGCAAGGTCTGACAGTCCTGCCACACTCCACTCCCTAGCCATAACTGCCCCAACTAACAGCAGAGCTTTTAATGGTGGTAGTTGGATAAGACAAGGTGGTGACACATGGATATTTCCCCATTGGTTCATGGTTTAACAATACCCCCCTTATCCTTATGAGAATCATGCCCCTTCTCAATTTAGTTGCCGCGAACATAGCTTGTTGGGTTATTTAATTAAAGATGCATATTTACATGATGACAAAAATTAATATGTATGCCACATTCCCCAATATACCATCGGTGACAATTTCAATCCGAAACATAGCATAACCAATCGATGGTGGGGCCCTGGCCTTTAGCTCCGCACCATGATTATTTACAATATATACATCATATACATCTAACGCAATGGGGTCAAAACCGGGGTGTTACAAAAAAACCCGAACACACCTTGAAAGAAAAGAATAGGTGCAATTTTACAACTAATGGGTAAAGAATTAACGGGTGAAACTACTCAACGCAACCATGGAAGGTAGACCTTATTTTTTCATTCATGGTCACTTCTACCTAGGATAACTAGACCTACTTTTTTAGTAGGTAGGCTACTCCTATTACTGTTGGATTTTAATTTGGGATATGAGTCCTAATAACTATTATGAACCTGTCTTAAACCTTTAGCCTGCAAAGTTCTCTTTTGAGAGTGATCCACGCTCTCTCCTTCACATTCTTTCTTCATTCGTTTGTGGTAGGTAAGGTGGGTAGATACGTAGGATAGAACCCACTCCTTTTCATTTCGTTCATTCAGTAAGGTCTTATTCTGTTATGATATTGTGGCTACTATGCCCAAACTCTTTAGAGTAGTGCCTTCCTACTTGCACACAACAACCTTACATGTACGAATATCGATAAATTGGGGGAATTTGTTAAAGATAACCCACATACCACTCAAAATTATACTAAAATTTCGATGTGCTCAAGCCATTTCAGAAGATGGGTTGGATGGATTTCTTCATCAAATTGAATGGATATAGTGATGACATAATCCTAGAATTTTCCATGAATATGAGGAAGGTCATTGAAGAAAAATGCATGAAATCGGTAAAGGGGGTGGTTATCAATCAAATTGAGGATTTTTTTAGCATAGTTATAGGTTTACCTTGAGGAAAAAACTAGAACAAATATGACAGAGAGCTAGCAGTCTAGGACAAATTGAATTTATTTAGATCTTATCAGACCTATGGAAAAAATAAGAATGGTGTTAAGAGGGTAATTAATAAATAAGAAAATAATTGAATAAAAAAAGAATAAATATGTTGAATGCATATATGTTAAAAATATACAAGATATATAACTTTCAAATAAATCTAACTTTGTAACTAACTTACGGTAAATTAAGTTGTGGGTGATTCCAAAATTGATGTAAAATTGAGAACTCGTTGCTTCTTGATGAATCCTTCCACTCTTATCAATTGAAGGATCTATACAGAAAATAGATGTGCATCATTTCCTAGGAGTTTGTGGGGTGTGAAATCTATTGACGGGGTTTCAGGAGCATCGGATTGATGTCGTGCTGACTCCGTTCCATTCAAATCTGGGTGGGGGGGTCTTCCCAATCAAATTGCATTGATAATTTTAATTTTAACTAATCAACCCATGCCAATAAACTATCATTGTGACCAACCATATATAAAAAAAACCAAAAGAAGCAATGTGTTTCTATTTTATTCCATTAGAAAAGAATCTATTACATTCTTCTAGATTGTTCATGCTATCTTCTCTACACTATCTATCATCTATTCCCCCACCCCCTTCTTATTAGAACTTATGTCTTTTTATATACTCAGAATTCGAGCTTATGTCTATAACCAACGAGTTCTGAGATAAAGATATAATTTATTACATAATCTATGTTGATTTCAAAGCAGGCTCGAAATATAATTTTTTTTTTCTTGAAGTAGTTTCAACAATCTGTGCTTTTATTGGAGAAGATAACAAATTTTTTTGACAGCCTTAATCTCATGACATGAAGTGTCATGAGATAAGAAAAAAATTAATGTAATTATTATTTTCTCAAAACAGGGCATGCACTCGCCACTCTTCTTAGAAACCATATCTTTGAAGATTCCCATGAATCCATCAACCTATGCAAGCGTACAATATATCTCTACTTGCTGACATGTTTTTCGAAGCTTCTCCCTGAGAGATCTATTTTCAATGAGAAGTGTACGAGCCTCTTGACACCTTCGATTAAGTGTGGAGTGAAGCTTTTATATTTTCATAACTCACTAGATTAAATGGATAATGAAACTTATCCACTTGTGCACACATGTCTGATTCCTTGGTATAATATGGAGCAAGGAGGCCCTTCAATGTAATGTTCTCAGTTTTAAGGAGTCGATCCAACACCTTGTATTCATGCAACTCCTCTTTCAATTGTACATTCTCTTCTTGTAATTTTAAAATATTCCGAGGAGAAATCATCTTGGGTCTATCCAGTCCTGTAGAATTCTTTGGAGGCAAATTATTATGGGAACAATTTGGAGGTATAACCTTCTTCAAATTTACTAGATCTTCTGCAACAACTAAGAATCTCCTTCTATCTCATCATCTATATCTATACATAGTTTCATTTGAAATTCAGGAGAAGGATTATTAGGCCTATGATTTTTAGATGTCATACTTCTAGTCATTCTCTTGGATTTGGGCTCTAAAGATGACACTTCTCCTCTACTTTTGACCCTCCTCTTTTTACCAGTCTGAGATAGAGAGACCCTTTAACTCTGGTGGAGACAGTAGGATCCCCTACTTTTCTACAAGATGGAGGACTAGGAAAATTATTGGCTATGAAATTAACCCATGTGTCTTTACGACCCTTTAATTCAGCCATAATCAACAATTTAATTAACCTGTGATGAAACAAATGATTTTCAGGGTTTACAACTGTCTTTTTCACTCTTTTACAAATTTTCTTTAAACTTTTCCAAATAAAATAAGGAAAATTCATTTCCTTACCTTGTGCAAATTGTTGTAAGATACAGATATGATAGGCGAAAGTAAGATTGTACCACCCTTCGCAAGTCAAGTATCTTTGGTGAAAAATAAATGGTTTATTCCATTAATCCTTCATCCAAGCCCTTGAAACTCATTTAGACCAATATGCATCATGATGCCTTTTCTTCAAAAACCAGTTCCGCTCTATCATTGGCAATTTTTTATTCTTAAACCATTTTTCGCCAATTTGAGACAATCCTGTAGCCTCAACAATGGTATTCTCCACAACCTCCATCATAATGTCCTTGAATCGGATGACCTTGTGATAAAACCCTTGAGAAAATGAAAGTGAGATACTATTATTATGCCCACGAAAGTTTACAAATAACTTATGGCACCTTTGACTACGGAGCATCTCTCGATAAGCATTGTACTCTGGTGTTTCCTCTATATCCTTTTAATTGAACCTGGTTCATAATGACTAGCCACCATTTTGGATAACAAATGCAAGTGAGCAAACTGCAGAAAACTGCTATCCACAAATGCTCTTTAAATTAAAGAAACATTCCCTTTAGAAGATCTTCCTGGCACCAATATTTATGCTAATCCATTATTGATCTAGAACTGATCTAGTACTAGTTTGATATTTTTGTCTTACTTTTGGGTTGAAACGGTTCTATAATACCTATACAATCTCTCCTTTAATGGATCAAATCTAAAGCCCTAATTTGTAAATAGTTTATCAACAAATGCAAGTCTTTACCCAAATAATATGCAAAAAATCAATCTATAGAAATTCCTACACCTCTTGTATCATAATTTAGAAATATGTTTACCAACGATAGGGCATAGGAAATGAGATTAACATAACAATATTTCTATTGGCTTATGAAAAACTTGGCATCCTATTAAAAATATATATTTCAAATCCTCCCAGTGATTTGAAATGTGAAGTAGGAAACAATGGTATACTAGGACAACGATGCATAAAGGAAAAGTTTTAACAAAGAAGAAGAATAGAGCCTCGATCATAACATGTCTTTGGAAATCAGGGATAACTAGAATGAGGAAGATTTAGATAGGCTTGAAATGGTTTAGATACAAGAGTATACTTGTCCATAATTTTATTCTTGTATTTAATTAAGTCAAGAGTTAAAAATGCATACCTCCACATTGTTGTTTACCTATACTAGTGGACTAAAGTGGAGACCACTCCTTTGTGCTTCCTTCAAGAAACTAGATTAACTATTGGAACCCCAGTTTGTTGGTTGTAGAATCATTGGTACATAAATGATAGTGTAGAAACTCTAACCCTTGATCTGATCTTCATAGAAAAACATGAACTTTTAGTATCCCTATTTGAGGTACCCTCTATCTAGCATCCATAATCTCCTTTGTCCATCCTTTGGTAGACCCTAAATAACCTACAACAGACCTAGATTTTCGCTATCCTCCTCAGCCCTAGTACATTCCTATAACATAGAAGTACATTTTTACACCCAAAAGTCTCAGCTTGAAACTTGTTTTGGGCATTTTCCACCATCATCCTTCGATGTTGCTTATGACCTACAGAAGGAGAATTAGTGGGAAATGCAGAAGGAAAATAAAAAAAATGGGGTCATAAATAGGATTAGGGAGATTCATTTGAAGGTGAAGGAGCAGTCTGAGGAGTTAAGAGAAGTAAAATATTTGTGATGACTAGTATAGGACTGACCACAAATTTTGTGTTGGAGATAAAGTTTGGTTCTATCTCTATACAGAGTTATTGTAGGGGCAACCAAGAATTTGAAGTCGTCGAGAGACAAGCATTCGAAATCATTGCACTTGTCAAGGACAACATCGAAGCTAAGCTTACCTTCATACATATGGATGTATTCGGTGGGAAATGTGGAGAGGCTTGTGCTTGTAATGTTGTTGCAGCCTTAATTAATTAATATGTACCTTATTTTTTGAATACTTTATTCTAAGGTTTCATGTTATAGGGTTTCATAATACCTTAGAGAGCTAGGGTTTGGAGTGTAAGCCTAAATTCCCCATAAAAATAGAGTGTTAGACATATAAAATGACCATACTCTAGTCTCGTAACTAGAAGAAAGGAAATCCTTTTGTGGAAAGATGAGATTTTAAATTTTTTGGAGAGAAGAGAACATAGTTTTCTCCTTTTGCCATTTTTTCCCTTATTTTTTCATTCATGGTCACTTCTACCTAGGATAACTAGACTTGCTTTTTTAGCAGGTAGGCTACTCCTATTACTGTTGGATTTTAATTTGGGATATGAGTCCTAATAACTATTATGGACCTATCTTAAACCTTTAGCCTACAAAGTTCCCTTTTGAGAGCGGTCCACTCTCTCCTTCACATTCTTTCTTCATTCCTTTGTGGTAGGTAAGGTGGGTAGATAGGTAGGATAGAACCCCCTCCTTTTTGTTTCATTCATTCAGTAAGGTCTTATCCTATTATGATACCATGGCTACTATGCCCAAACTCTTTAGAGTAGTTCCCTCCTACTTGCACACAACGACCTTACATTTACGAATATCGATAAATTGGGGGAAATTGTTAAAGATAACCCACATACCACTCAAAATTATACTAAAATTTCGATGTGCTCAAGCCATTTCAGAAGATGGGTTGGATGGATTTCTTCATCAAATTGAATGGATATAGTGATGACATAATCCTAGAAATTTCCATGAATATGAGGAAGGTCATTGAAGAAAAATGCATGAAATCGGTAAAGGGGGTGGTTATCAATCGAATTGAGGATTTTTTGAGCATAGTTATAAGTTTACCTTAAGGAAAAAACTAGAACAAATACGACAAAGAGCTAGCAGTCTAGGACAAATGGAATTTATTTAGATCTTATCAGACCTATGGAAAAAATAAGAATGCTTTTAAGAGGGGAATTAATAAATAAGAAAATAATTGAATTAAAAAAGAATAAATATGTTGAATGCGTATATGTTAAAATGTACAAGATATATAACTTTCAAAGAAATTTAACTTTGTAGCTAACTTATGGTAAATTAAGTTGTGGGTGATTCCAAAATTGATGTAAAATTGAGAACTCGTTGCTTCTTAATGAATCCTTCCACTCTTATCAATTGAAGGTTCTATATGGAAAATAGACGTGCATCATTTCCTAGGAGTTTGTGGGGTGTGAAATCTATTGACAGGGTTTCAAGAGCGTCGGATTGATGTCGTGCTGACTCTGTTCCATTCAAATATTGAATTTACATAGGGTTTTATAAAGGTTCAGGGATCAGGGACAGAGTCATCAGCTAAAGGGAAAAGGTTCGAAAATCTTCATTGTCGACGAGGGAAGCCTTCGAGAAAATCACCTCATCGCCAAAGGGTCTTCTAACATAATATGTTTCCCCACCTCCTTTTCATTTCTACTGGTATCCTCCTCTTCAAAATACCCTCCCTTCGGTCTAGATGATCATTCAGTGGCTATTCCATAGTCACTTTCAAAGCTCGTTCGAGTGTCAATTCCCATTCATAATAATAATTCTATGTATCAGTTCCCGTTCGAGAGTCACTTTGAGAGGCAGCAACAGATTCATTAAATATGCATAGCTATATGTTTCCTTAACAAGAACTAGTCGCAGGTATTGAGAAAACACTGGTAATCCCACTCAGGCTCAAATAACCGATATGTGGGTCTATATTCTTTCCGAAGTGTGTTGGGTGCATTCCCCTTCGGGCGTTTCAACAAAAGAAAACATATACTGGCAGGGCCGGTCTATGGTTTATATAAAAAATATGCTCTTGAGTGAGAGTTTAAAAGGAATCTAAACTCTCGGTCAAGAGATTTGTTCAATAGTTTCATACGAATAATTTGGCCATACTCTCAAGCGAGAAACTTAATTATTCTCGGCTGAAAAATTGTTTAAACATAACTAAACTCTTGACCGAGAAAATCTTAACCATAGTTAAATTCTCTCCCGAAAACTATTACAATTCTTGGCCGAGAAAATATGTTGACTTTTTTCTTGCCCAAGAAATTGGAAATTATACCCAAAAACACCCCATTTTAAAAAATTGTATCAAAACTTCATGTTTTCACCCAAAGCTTTGGGTTTCTTTATGTCACTTAAGATTCTTTTTGTGTAGCTTTAAAAAGTTTTTTTTTCCTTGGTAAAAATATAAGTTCACTTTTCTTTATAGTTTTAAATTCTTAACATCTAAAATTCACATAGTTCTTTTCTTTACAACTGCATATGTGCAGTGATCATTCTTTGCATATGTGGAGTCCCTTTACTCCAACACATATCAATATATGTGTATAAATTTAGATGTTTTCTATAAGACATATAACTCTAGTCTTGTACCATAAGATTCGTTGTCTTTTAATTTAAAACGGATTAAAGTTTTTCAATACAACCTACAATGTTCAACTCTCATTAGGAGGATAGAGCATAAATTTCAATACTCAATACATAATGTCTTTGCTAAGAATTACATTTCGTCTCTTACAATCGTATATAAGTATTTTAAGGCTCATAACACCGAGTTTTCGAGTTTTCAAGACTGGATTCTTAATAATTATCCATTCAGATTGTTTTTATAGAGCCCGACTCTTTAAATATTTAAAGAAACGTAAAGTTCTCTTTAAGAGAAGTATACAATATATTTGGAATTTTGCACCCCTTAATTATTTGACTAAGTGGGGTGTCGATTCTCTCTATATAAAGATACTTCTCTATTTCTCTATTATATCCAAAAGGACTTGATAAAAGGAACCTTCAATCTTTATTTAACAACCCTTGAAATTACCTCGAGATCTAAATATAAAAACAATACAATGTAGTAAAATAGTGCATCTGTACCTTAACAAGTTGTGACATCAATGCATAACTATGTTTTCTTTATATTTTAATTGACATTAAATTACAAGTTTTTTAAGGCATCATTTGATACCAAGTCATCAAATTGAAGAATCACGAGTTCAAATCTTCTCAGTTAAGCAAAACTTATTTTACTACTCCCAATATGGTTTGATACTTCTCCAAATAAATTGTTATGATCAACGATTTTCCTTTATACATAATCTTAAAGGTTTAGGAGCTATCATCTTGGAAAAACTCCATGTAGTATTAATACCTAGACTCTCTCTCACCAAATTGGATTGAGGCTTGGTATTCCCATAACCTAACTAGTCTAAGTGTCTTCCTATCCTCTAAATCAGTAATCATTGTTCTCTCTATCGCCAATATAAATGCCAAAAGTAAAAGGGTGAAACATCAACTTAGAGACATAGAGTTTATAAATTATGGAAAGCAGTACATATAGATTATCCATCAAAATATCTCTCCCCTCCCTTATCACAGAGTTCACTCAAGAGAGAGAGATAAACTCATCTTTTCCTTTCTGAGCAAAAGCAACTTGAAAAATCTCATAATTGCTTCCATAAAATTGTTGCCTTATCAACAATTAAAACCCTAACCTCCTTAATGCATTATAATATTGCATTGTGATAAATAACTTACCATTAAATTCCACCATAAGAATTTAATGCAGTTTTAGATGGCTTAATTCCCTTTTGCCTACAAATTCATGACTCCTATCAATACTTTGACTTAAATGGAGTCAAAGTACTAGACTCATATGTGTAACAACCATGTTTTTAAAGTCCATATATATAACCATTGAATCTCACTTAAGTATGTTTTAGAGATTTGCCTGAAGCTTATAAGTTGGTTGTTAAATTTAAACCGTTAAATGTTAAGAAAATAGGTGGACATCTACAATCAACCCTTTTACCATTGCTGACATGACATTTGTCATCACACACACACCTGTCCTTAGGAGATTCATGCCCCAATCGTTAATCTACCAAATAAAATTACAACTTAAGAAATCCAAAATAATACTTATAGAACTTTTACTAACCCTTAAACTTCTCATAAAAAAGTTACACATTTTACTTTCACCTTTATATTCTCTATTGTAAAATAATTAAAGTAACGAGGATAATCGAAGTAGCGAAAATCATGTTATAAATACAGACTAAATTAAATTGTCAATCATTATATATCACAAAAATATGTGTATTTTCTTTCAAATAAATATAAAATGTTTTCTTTCAAATAAAATATTTTCTTTCAATCTTATTCAATATATAAAACCTTAACGAGCATCCCACTTACAAACTCAATTATATAAAACTTTTAAAACAATTACATCACTTTGATATACACACCATGTTAAAACTATTGCCTATAAATTATATAAATATTTAATGATAAATAAATTAATAATATAATATAAAAAATATATAATAATAAAAAATGAACCTGCGATGCCGTTCAGAATGCTGTCCGAGTAAAGAAGGAGATGATATTACATTTGTCTTTCGAAATATATATACACTAAACATTTAACAACATAAACTAGCAGGGAGAATAGTCTACGCTTAACTACTTTCTTTTCCTACAAGGGAAAAGCAGGCAGGCAAATGCTTCTAAAGAAATATAAGGCAAACAACATTATCATAACCAAAGTAATAATAATAAAACAGGACGGTTGAATACGGTACTAAAATAGCAACAGGGGAAGATATAAAGGCCATACTCTATAGCGAGGTGAGTGCACTACTAACTCGCGGGATTACTGTGGCGGTGTGCATGCTGGAAGAGAGTCCCGATTCTCCTCCTGCAGGGACGATCTGCAATTCCCGAAAGGATTTCACGTGCTTCGTCAGTCTCTTTCTTGAGA
>LPNX011197681.1:37063-83440 GCA_001517045.1 Pseudotsuga menziesii
AGATGATTGTTTGCTGCTGCTGCCCCTTCCATTGTTGTAGTAGCTGCATGCTGATCAGGACCTGGTTCCCGTAATTAGTGAAGAGTCTATCTGCGGCTTTACTCAGCAGGCTATGCGTTTCAGGATCGGACTCGTCCACCAAATCTATGAGTTCCCAGGCCTCGTAGTATGCTTCTAAACAATTTGTGCCACATAGAGGAGAGAGTTGCACAATGACATTGATCAGTGAGACTGCCGTTAGCTTCCATGATATTTTCCTGGCGTACTTAAAATACTTTTCCACATCTAACGCTGGGACCGGATGACGTTTCCACAAGAATTTGAAAACTGCTTTGTCGTGTGCTGATCTAGGATCCAGACACAGCATACCCACTTCAAACCTTAATCCTAGATCTTTCAGAAACGGGATAAGGGCATGGCAATTTTCGCCATCCTTGTTTCCCTTTCTTATAGTTAGCTGGGCTTGCTTGATGGACTTTCGATTTGTTAAAAACACATCCCGGCCAGTTTGATCCCAAAGAACAGTGTCCATGTTTGTCATAATTTCTTTGTATTGTTCAAAATCTTTGTCCACTTTTTTAAAGTGATGTCGAAATATTATTGACACTATCATGCGCATAAAGCAATTACCGCAGGTAATCCGTGAGAGCAACCAATATCCTTTGCTGAAGAAGACCACAGAACGCTGCACCCAAATCACACATTGTAGAAATGCTGATAGGAAACTTATTCTTGCTTTTTTTTCCCTGGCAATCATTTTACTTACTCTTTCATCAACTTTTAGTTTCCTCAGCTTGGTGACAAACATTTTACTTACTCTTTCATCCACTTTTAGTTTCCGCAGCTTCAACTTTTCAACTTCCTGCAAGTCAACAATGTGCCTTGTCCAAAAGTCCTCTATTTGGAAAAAGTAAAACCACCATTTCTCCTTGGGTCCATCCTCCTTTCGCCATCTTCCATAGTAAGCAACGGAGCTAAGCGATCTCCAACAGACGACCACCCATCCCATTAGGATGAATATGAGTTCCAGTATAGTCGTTGTCAATTTTAGCCACGATTCAGCTCCATGAAGAGCGCTTATGATTGGACCGTGACTAATCCAACCAGCGACCGAACTTATAATGCAAATTGTTAGTCCCATTGCGGCTGAAGAAGCTAACACAGACCTGGCTATGATGGATTCAGGATAAGATGCACGGGCGACAATCCACGATTTCAGTACATGATCTTCTACTCCCTTCCACGTTTCCTCGGCAGGCTCTCCAAGAATTATGGGAATCTTTTGCGTGGTGATATTCCTGATGCTTTTAGTGGCTATAGCTGCGGAGATTAGAAGGAAAATGAGCCATATGAACGTCATCGATATTATCGCACCGGAGACGAAGAACGAAATCTGCTCAGCTTGCTGGGCGTGTGGCCAGGAATAGAAGTAATAGCTTAAATATAAGCCTGACTTACCCATACGTTTATGTATGGATGCCAGCTCGGAAAAAATGTCGAGGAATACACTCAATCCGAGAGCTGCTATTTTGCCCCCTTTCTCTTCGTAGCCTGGACGTGCCATTGTCGGCAGGAAAAAAGCTACAATCACACACAACATTACTCTGGTCGTATGTATCATAAACAAGTTATTCAGAACTATGTTACGCTCATTTGGATTACTTTGCAAAACCTCTGTGACTAAAGAACTCTGGTTCTCGATGAAGTTCATTAACTGAATGGTGAGAGCACTTAAGATGAGAGCATGGCCTGAAATCCAATGAGCTCCCCTCTTAAATGCATTGCGTATGTCTTGCCCGATAAGGATAATGAATACAAGTGCGCCCAATATATACCCCAATAACTGGAAAAACTCACCCATCGTGATGGCCGGTTCACCCATGCTGAAGGCAGGCGCGGGCGCGGGCGCTGACGCTGACGCTTCTGCCATGATTCAGAACAACAGAAGTGAAGGAAATCTGAGACGGGGGTAGAACAGGATTGATGCCAATGCATCAGAATGAGACAGCAAGTGAGGGTTGAGAATTTGGGTTATGCCCAAACACATCTTATATAGGAAGGAAGTTGTGAAATCAAAGGAGATGAATTATTGGATCGTTTGCTTTAATCTTTAATGTACGATTTCTGGATATTCCCAGGAGAATGTAATTATATACGTGTAATGTAATTATATCTACGTGTACAAGTGAATGATATTTTATTAAGGCGGAGTGTATTCGATTATTTTGAGCATTAATACAAAAGAAATTTAATTAGATATACGTGTAATGTAATTATATCTACGTATATAAGTGAATGAGATTTTATTGAAGGGGAGTGTATTCGATTATCTTAAGCATTAATACAAAAGAAAGTTTATTAAAGTCTTTGCAGGAAAACACTAAACATATAAATTTTCCATTTTTTTAAAGAAAGGTTGAAATCATTCGATGTAATAAAACATAATCCTATAATAATTGAACTTCTAGTTCAGAATCTTCCTTTCTATTTGTGCTGCAGGTATTTGTGAACGCACAGATACTATGGTTTTTTTCATAAGGTTTTTTTTTGTCTGTTTGTGTAAAAATCTGTAATGGTTGTGTGTCCGTCTCTTTTTGTTTATATGAACCTTATAGCTTGTATCCGTTGGTTGATAGGCCTGTTTTTAGAGATAAGGCAGTCTCGTTTTGAAGTTTTGCAGAACTGCTTAGTATTGATGAGTTTTTATGGCACTTTTTCGTCGGATTCTCTGTATCTGCGTTATCGATATTTCCTGATACAATTTTTATTAATAAAAAATTATTGTTCCATTCTTTTGAAAGAAAAAAAAAAACCTTCTAGTTATCCGTCAATGTAATCTATTGTTCTCTACTAAGGGTCTTTCGGTTGAAATTAAGGGTTTAGATATAAGATTTAGATTTAGTCTATCATTTAGTCTATAACATAAGTGAGATATATGAGTATCAATTTGACTTGATTCAAGGGATAGATACATTTGACTCAGTTCATTTGAGTGAGTTGAGGTCATATGTTATCATTTTTATCACTTGATTCAAGGGATAGAAACTATGTTATCATTTTTATCACTTGTATAATGCCGTAGAGGATAGATCCATTTGATTATGGGATGTAAAAATGTTTATCAATTTGATTATGGGATGTAAGAATGTTTATCAATGTAGAGGACAGATCCATTTGATTATATGGGATGTGAAAAGGTTTATTATTACGTGATGGTTTTTAAATGTAAATGTATTTTTGACAAATAAAAAGAAATAAATCATTTTAATTGTTTATTTATTTTGAATTGGAAAGAATTATATTTTTAAATATAAAAAAATTTATTATATAAAGTTTTTACATGTTTATAATGTAAGTCTGATTATTATGCAATGAGTAAGACTAGTTATGCTTATTTAATGAAAGAAAAAATATGCTTATACAAATATTTTAAGATTCTTCAGCTTCATCAAGAGAAATTAGCATTATTTATAGTGGAATCGGGCATGTTTCATGGTTCTTAGAGTGATTTTGAGGATATGGTGAAGAGGCCTATTGATTTAGAGAGGCCTATTTTCCTTGATGAGACTAAGCATTCCTATCCTTGCCTCTACTTCCTCCTATCATGATAGAAATCATTAAAGCTAATAAGCCTGGCTAATCCTAGCTACTCCTAGAAACCAAAATAACATAAAAAAAATCCCACCCACTAATCACCCTTCCAAACCAATTTACAAACATAAGATTTTTTTTCAATTTATTCATTATGATCCCATACTCCATGCTTAAATTATCATCTATAACTACCATTTCCAAAAAAAATCTCACCCCACATCCTCATTGTTTATCTCCTCTATTAAACACCTTATAAACACATTCATCCAATAACACTTTCATAAAAAAAAACATTACATCATCTCTCATCTCATAACCTTCCCATACAATGACTTCCATTGATTATGGTCGTCCTTTTGCTCATTTCAAGTGTCTTCCCACTTTTCTAAGTCATTATCCTATGTCTTTTTAGAAGCTATATAAATTATATTATATTATTTTAATTAAGATTTTTTTTTCATTTTCTTATATCATTATTTTAATATAAATTATGTTATATTATTTTAATTAATATTTAATTTAAATAATAATAATATATAATATAAAATAATGTTATATACTTAATTATAATATATTTATTAAATAATATTTTTTATTTATATATGTATATAAAAAATTAGGAATGGTGTTTATCAATGATTTAACTTCCATTCTTTATACAATGTATACTTCTCATTATAGAGTAAGACGTCATTATAGAGTAAGACGAGTTCCATGTTTTGTGCACGATGTTAAAAATTTTATATGTTTTTTTTCAAGTTATTGGTAGAGTTATAATAAGTAGAGTTATAGTATATTATTAAAGAATTTATAATTTTATGATTTTATTAATTTTTATTTTTAATATATATTTATTTTATTGTAATGTTAAAAATTATAAATATTATTATTATTATGAATAATAAATATTATATTGTATTTAATTATTTTATAAATTATGTTTAAATGTTATACTACAAATTTTATTATATTAAGATTTTTTTAAGTATGATTTTAATATAATTTATAAATTAAATAATTAATATCACAAATATTTGGTCATTATAACATAGTTAAGTGAACGTTAGCTATCAGGGGTGGCAGGTGCGGGTGGGATCCTAGTTGATCCCGGAGGACAAGTGGAACATAGATTCGCTTGGGGATTGGGTCCTAGAACCAACAACGAAGCAGAATGGATGGCCCTTCTCCAAGGTCTTCACCTTATTCGGAACAAAAATCTCCAGAAAGTTCTGGTCTTCGGCGACTCCAGGCATGTCATCTATAAGATGATTAATGGGTATCCTTCAGGAGATATCAAATGTCGTAGACTATATAAAAAGGCTCAACTTCTTTTGTCCCAGCCCATCGAATTTTATCACATTCTTCGCCAGAATAACAAGGACGCAGATGCGATGGCAAATGTTGGAGCTAGTCTCCCTCAAGGCCATTTCAGACAGGACGAGGATCCTCCTTTCTACAAAGCCATTCCATGAAGAGAACTCTAAGAAACCTCCATCAAATCAAGAATAGGAAAACTTATGAAATGAAGCTTCTTGATTCCAAGGATTATAATTGCATGGTTATTATTTTTTCCCCCCTTGGCTCCCTTGGTTTCATCCTCTCCCTCTTTCTCCTTTCTTTCCTCCCCTTTCCATCTTCCCGCTCCCCCCTTCATCCCTTCTACCGCCCCCTCTCCTCGCGTCACCCCCTTCCAGCTGGTCATCACCCTCTCCCTCCCCTTGGCGGTCACCTGCATTTAAGATCCCGTCTTGTCTTACCCTATTTGGCGGCCGCGTGGATAGTCCAGCCCACCTCGACAGCAGAGAATTTAACTCCCCTCAGGCTCACATTGAAGTGCCATTCCTCCTCGCACGAACGAGGTTCTTCTTACTCTGTCTCCATGTCGAACCTTAGCCTTATCCTGTCTCATGGTTATGCTGCGGGTTTGTATTCAGACTTTGCCATCCTTCTGCAAGAGGCAGACGGAACTGGAATAGGGAGTTTGCAGGTTCCTCCTCGGCATAAGCGGCCTTCTATCGTTGAAGAAAATCTCGTTCAGTTTGCCCTCTGTCAAATTTATTACCCTTCAGATCATTGGGAAATTGACTCTCAGGCTGAGAATTGGAGTAACTCAGCCCTCCAGCAAGCAAATCATCAAGAGTTAGCAGAGGTAGCAGGCAGCCCCTTGCAATCGCAGCTGTCTCGCTTGGATATTTCGTCCGACCCAGGTATTATGGCATATTTGGGTAACAACCTTGGATTGCAGGATATCATGAAGAACTTGCGAAGGGTATATCAGTTGACAGCTATAGGGGTTAAGGAGAGTAGAGACACAACCAAGGAAATAAAGGAAATGAGCGAAACTGTTAGCAGGACATCTCAGGAAGTCAGCAACAATGGAGCCCGCACAGACGACTTGGAAAGCAATCTGCTAGAACTTCTGGGCAGAGTTGAACGCATTGAAGAAGACATTCAAAGGCTCGTTTCAATGAACCAAGAGAGCAGGGTCAATGGCGTCAACGACCCAGCACCCCAGCCTATGGAAGAAGAATCTGTTCAGCAGCCCCGCCCTCAGAGAGGCAAATGAATTTTACTGTTTTATGTTCAGTTTAGTAAGGGGTTTATGTTTAAATTTTGTATGAATCATGTTTTTCTGCACTCTGCTATGTAGACAGTTTGTAAGGGTATTCACTACCCAGTTAGTATGCAGCTCAGAAACAATCTTGTGCTCTCTGTTTTGGGAGATAGATCATGTTTGGCTTGTTGTTTTTATGCCGTGTCGGCCTTATATCTTCCTTCGGAAATGTAATGAATGGCTGTGCACAGCGTGATAATACAACCCCTTTTCTGTTTCTGTTAAAAAAAAAAGTGAACATTAGCTATCTTTATGAAATAAATTGAATAATAAAATAAAATTAGTTAATGCTTGGCTTTTTATAAAAAGTCTGGAAATATCAACTCATAAATTATAATGTAGTTTTAGAAAAAAAAACACATAAATAAAAAACAAGATACATGTCATTATAAAGTGGTTTTAGAAAATATAACTAATAATAATAATAATAAAATATTCTACCTTCATATCTTCTCCATATTTTTCTCCATATTTTCAATGTAGAAATATTATCATTTTTATATTATTTTGGAAATAAAAATTTATATATTAATAATCAACACCATTTTTTTTTATTTTTTTTAAAATAGTTTAAAAATACATATTTCAAAATTTCCAAAAAGTTATAAAACTAATGAATCAAAATTCATCCCTTCAACCAACCAGCGGACCAATTGCTTATGCTACTACCTTGCAAATATTATAGAGCATGAGTAAACCCTCACAAACTATTTGTATATTAAAATACAAAAACAATTATAAATCTACATAGGCATACATGATCCAAGATCAGTTTTGTTAGATGTGTTGTGGCTGGATATGCCTTTCATAAACCTAAAACATATTTTGAGACTTGCAAAGGTTGAATATGTGTTTGTTCCAACATTATAATTAATTAAATTTGCATGTTTGTACAAGACATGTGAGGGAGAAAGAGTTGATGTAGACATGTACTAGACAAATATGATATTTAATATAAAGAAATATGGTGTCCAATATAAAGATGAGTTGATGTAGACATGTACAAGACAAATATGATATCCATTATAAAGAAATCTGGTATCCATTATAAAAATGGGATCATTTTCACAAATAAATATTAATAAATAATATTATAAATTTATTATATTAAAAAAATAATTAAATTATTATGTTGATTAACGTTTTTTATTTTATGTTTGGGGTGAACTACAATCTATGTTTTTTCATCTAGGATAAGACAAGTGTACTGTCTATATTGATTTTATGACGGTAGTTCTAAATTCAAAATAAACAATTATAAAAAAATATATAAATTAGCACACCCACATAGTTTGTGGTTGGATCAAGCCCATAGGGGTCAAATGGTTATGAGATCGTGTGATGGAATGGAAGACAATTTGGAATTTTATTTTTATTCCTCATTTTCTTCTAGTTAAACGGTTTCAACTCAGTTACCCATGCCTAACTACAAGTTATCATCAATATTCTTCATCAGTTGGTTATCCTTTTATCATCTATGAGTTATATATGCTTGGGTATCAATTATCCATTCATCAACTACCAATCAAATTACCGTTAAAAAAACGCATATTATTATAATTTATAACTATTTTTAAATTTCATATTAAACTATGATATAATTGATTTATATTTACATAACTAATACAACATATAAAATTACACTTGAATTGCAATGCATCAAACAATATGACTAAATTCAATTTGGATAACTTTAAGTCTAAGATTCTGCTACATAGATATTAAGGATAAGTTCAATGATTCTATTTAAGATTTTTTATCATATGTTTTTTCATTACATACTAGAATGAAACAAGTGTACTATTCAATGATTCTATAGATGTCTTCCAAAATTCAAAATTAACATTTTAAAAAAATAGCTTAATTAACTTGTGATAATTACTTGAACTATTTGATTATTAGATACAACTATGAGCTTAACTCCAATAATTATTAGATACAACTATTTGATTATTAGATACAACTATTAGCTTAACTTCAAGTATAATCAGAGTTATAACTATTAGCTTAACTCCAATGACTTTACAACTATTAACTTAATTTAACTCTAATCTTGGTTATATTGGATAACTATTAGAGAAGTATTAGGTTAGCCCTGATACTACTATTAATTTAAATTTAGATGAACCTTGTAATTAAAACATGCTAATTAAAAACTAAGATACAACTATGAGCTTAACTCCAATGATTCTATAACTACTACCTTAACTTCAACTTTAATCTTGGTTATATTGGATAACTATTAGACAAGTATTAGGTTAGCTCTAACACTTATACTACTATTAAATTAAATTTAGATGAACTTTGTAATTAAAACATGATAATTAAAAACTATTAGATGAACTCGTAGTTGTACTCCAATGACTTCATCTCTCTTCATTGCAATGAAACCATATACCTCCAATAAGCTTTCCATTAAGAATTATATAAGTTAGGTAATGTACTACTAGGGTGACAGGCTCAATACAATCTATAAATATGAATAAGAAAAGGTAAAGGTTTTCAAAAGTTTTTATTTAGATTAAATTTCCATTATCAATGTGTAGTTCATTATCAATGTATCAAATATATATTCTTATCAACCTATTCCAAACATATTAATTTTAGTGATATAGTTGTTAGTCTATAATAAATTAATATTAAAATATAATTTTTATTTAATATTTATTTATTATTTATAAAAATTTACCAACGTGAAACTACAATTTCTATCAATATTTTAGTTTTTTATTAAAAAGCTAATTAATCAAGTCAGGACGGGTGGAAAAATGATTTATTTGGGAAGACGTCTGGTCTGTGATTTAATCAAGTCAGGACTGGTGGAAAAATGGCATTTCCCTTATCTGGAGATTCAACCCCCAGCCAATACTCCACTAGAATCCGACGAGCCAAAGCCATATGAAACAAACAAAAGCATCTATAGGCAATGATACAAAGAATATTACATCATATGAACAGTTAGATTACTACATATTCTCTGCACATATCTTGAATTTTCTCACTGGAATCTGGTGAAACAAGAGCATCGAAAGGAACTGATACTTGCTCTTCATTCGATGTTGTTTGCATCCACCAATAATATTAAGCACCTCTGAACTCAATAATAATTCAAACACTACATAAACTCTCTGGTTGGGACCGCTGTTTCCAAACCTAATTTTTTGGAGCTGACGTGATAGATAAACTGGGGCTGACATAAAAGGATGATGTAATATCTGACGATAATAATAGTGTATTTTGAAGATATAAAAAGTCATCTAAGCTTTGAGTCCTTGCAGAAAATAGGTAAAAATAATTTCACCGTGAAGCTTATCCAATAGTAGTTCTATAGTTGTTATGGCCTCCATGTTAATTGTGTATTGTTAGGGATCTCTAAATATTCACTTTGATTGTTTGATTTGGTTAAAGTATTCACTTTGATTTGGTTAAGGTACCTTTTATTTTATATATAATTTATTTATTTTTTAAATTATGTTTAATAATTAGTGGCTAGTTTATTATTATTTTTTTAATTTTAATTTAATGTTATTGGTGTTGCAGTTATGAGAGATAAGAGATACTTTATATATTTTGTCATAAAGCATTAATTATGCATAGTAATAATAGTTTTCTTTAAAATTATATATTTATATTGAAATTAATTTATATACATAAATAATTGTTTTAGTGTTGGAGCTAAGAAATTAAGTCACTGAAAATGTTTTATTTAAAAAATTTAAACAATTATTTACACAATTTCAACCTAATTCAAGATATTGGTGTGAATATGAGACATAAATCTTTAAAAAAGCAAAAGTTGGGTATATTAATTAATTATGAAGTAAAATACTTGTAATTTACCCAATTATTATTAATTTGTAATTATCACCAAATTAATATCTAACTTGGTTTTAAGTTATTAGCTTAATAGTACATAATTCAAATGAATGGTACATTTTTGTTTACAGTAATACTATTATGCATATGTTTCAAATATTGTTCCTATTATGCATTGGTTTGCAATATCTTTCCTACTATGTATCCGATCTAAATATCTTTCCTATTTGTTATAATCATGTGAGTAAAATGATTTTATTTAGTATTTGTAGATCCATTAACCTAAGTTTTCTTAACGAACAAAGGCATTCATACCCAAATCAGATAATTCGTACAATGTGTAATGTTAACACAACTAGTAAATTGAACGAAATTATACCTTAGATATAGTTAAATGTTCTAGATTAAGCTTGCTTATATTTACAGGAAAAATATTTACAATAGATTAAAACAAAACTAGAATCGTACTTTTAAAAGTTAGTAAGTTCACTTAACAAAACTCATAGAGAACTTGCTTAATTAAACTAGATCGAATATAACACAACAGAGTGTCCATTTGCATAAATCGAAATATTTTAAAAATTGTTTTATTCGGGATTTTCTTAACGGACAGAATAAGAGTCGAGAGGCTTTTTAAATCCAAGTTAAAATATTATAAATCTTATCTCATCTCAAACCCCATTACAGATCGAGATTACCAAGATCGAAGTAACCATTATGAAGTACAATCAAATAAAGATCTAGATCCAATTACTATATTAATTAACTAACATCCCAAAACCAAATTTGAGTTTAATAAATCTTTTAGATCTATTGTACCCATCAAGTTTGCTCACGAGTCTAGCTCATGTTTTCCTAGCCTCATCTTACCGGTATCTGAACCGAGGCACATACTTTTATTTAAAACAAATCAATGCTACAAAATCCAAATCAAGCTCATATATACTACATAAACAGTAAATTATCCAATTAATGGCACTAAGACCATCATTATATGGCTTCCATTGTATAAACATAATTTTATCACGTATTATCATTAACATCAAGAAACGCACAAATAAGAAACTAGCATAGACCCTACGGGGTCGCTTTCATTATTTAGATATATAAAAAATAAACATACATGATTCACAACCAAAGGTGGATGTAAGTCCATCACAGATGGCATCCACTGTACTTTAAAAACCTTTTAATATATAAATCTAGGTTTTACAAACAATGCCAACCAAAGTGGTGGTAATCCCATCGAAGATGGAACCCATGACATGCTTTTAATTCCAACCACATAACACACAAAAAGATTTATAAATGATGATGGAACAGAGAGGCTACGAAGACCTCTTCTCGTGGAATAAAAAAACCCATAAGGGTTTAAAATAAAACTACAGTATAAAACTTATCTTGAGTATGGTGAAATTCATTGCTCCTACATGACCACGATTTTCTAGCCAAGAGCCTCCTACAAAGTCAGATGACAAGTCGAGGTCAAATGCTAGTTAATCCAGAGTGGGTTTTCCATATTACAAACAAAGTAGAGGGTGTTTTACACAGCTTAGTGTGTAGAGAAGAGATCTTGGGAGGAGGTGACCCTGTCGCCACCCTCGTTGGCTTCACCAAACCTGCAAGCATCCACATTACAGTTAGAACCATAATGTATTTAATTGAAAAACTAACAATACTAAATGAAATTACTTTACCTTATCCAATTGCAGAGAGGTCCAAGGGTCGGCTAGTCCTCTTGTGCGCTCTTATCCATCCTCTTCCTACAAAGTAAAACAACAATACCAGTCAGTCTTTACTGCCTGAGAGTTTAAAAGAATGTTTTATAAATTATATACAGAGCTAAGCTAACACTTACTAGGTTAAAGGTAGTGAAAGGCCATGAAACGATGGTCTTGGTTCATTGCGCAGTAACCAGCAAGGCTGAGACCGGTGGCGGCTTTTAACACCAAACAAAAACCCCCAACACGCCTTGAAAGAAAAGAATAAGTGCAATTTTACAACTACTGGGTAAAGAATTAACGAGTGAAACTACTCGACGCAACCATGGAAGGTAGAGCTTCCCTCGAAAGGAGTTGTAGACCAAACAACATCAAAATAAAATGTTCAGACATGCCAAAAAATGACAATTAAACCCTATCAAACCATGGCCAATTCGTAATGACAAATTGAGGGATGAGATTAAATCTCAGGAAATCCTTTAAATACCTAGCTATGCTATCAACTCGCAACCAGGACAAAACTTTATTGCAAAGGTCAAACCAAATCATAACCTTGTACCTCCCAACATATCGCATGGCTAGAAATCATATGATATATTATAACATGTCAACGAATTATTGCCTAGATCAACCTTCGAATATCGTATGATCATCGTATGTCCCAACTTGTTAGTTACATATGATTCAATCATTTAAGCTTATAGCTTGCGCAAGGACTATGGTCTATACCATGGATCAAACATAACCATAATTCATGCCAAGTGTTGGGATAAGGACTATGGTGTGTAACACCATAGTTCCCAATACTCACTCTCCTTCATAAAAAGTATGCTACTAACATCATGTTTTGTGAGCTAGGGCGTGAAGGCTAGTGCCAATACTTAGCCTTAGGGCTAAGCAACCCTTAGCAGAATATATAATAAAGATAAATATAAAAAGTGTAAGTACATCACCTTCAGGTGTGACAACATAATGTCTTTAACTATACAAAACATGCACATGATTTATAACCTGTCAAAGATCACTAAGAAACCAATGAAACGACATGGTATTTATGGTGCAATCAATATTACATTATTCATTCACATATATATATATATATATATATATATTATGGAAATTATAGGTGTATGTATAATAGTATAGTAGAGTTAAGATGGTTCTTTAATTGTAAGCATGCTCTTTATTTATTTATAAATGAATTCTTTTTGTTTCCAATAGGTTATATATTTTTATTCAATTACTTAAAAAGGTAAAATAACTTTATAATAACTTTATTTAATTATTTATAAACAATTTTTTTATTAAAAAATAAAATACCAAATTTTATTCCATAAATACATATACTACACACCTCATTCCAAAGGTCAAAAGCTCTCCTCTTTAAACAACTCAAGTATAGTACACCCATCAAAATTTTAAAAATAACAATCTGCCATGTCCATTGACCAGTTCTGTCGGGGTTGTACGGGCTATACAGCTGAATCTCAAGATACGGGAGATCTCATTTGAATCGACTCTGTCCGTAACTTCCATGCGTCCTTAATTGATTGGATTAAATATCAGACATGTCTTCCACAATAAATTTAGAGATATCATCAGTTATTTTAAAGGTCCCACAATTGTCGTGACTCGTATGCTATCGTTGTGGATGGAATAAGCTAGCTATGGAGCATACCTCCCTCCATCGGACGGAGGAGGAGCAAAGTCAACGTTGACTTTGCTCCTCCTCCGTCCGATGGAGGTAGGTTTGCTCCATAGCTAGCCCACGCCGTTGCGGATTATTAAAACCCATGGGCCATGAGTGTGAGATAAGGATTCCAACGGCTCTAAATTTTAGTTAGTTTTTATTATAAAGAATTAAAAATTTATAGAAGTTGGTAAATTTTTATAAATTAAATTTTTAAAAAATATAACTTTACATTATCGAAAAAATTTCTTATAATTATTTTAATTGGATAAAAATTTTGGTAAGTGTTTATATTTTAGAATTTGAACACTAATTTAATTAAATTTGGATAGTTTAGGCAAAATTTGGACTTGAAAAGTGTGAATTTAGTCTTTCAAAGTGTAAAATATCAACATTTTTAAAGTGCCAAATTATGTTAAAAAAGGACAATATAGGTTTCAAAAGTGTGCTTTTTGAACACTTCTTAACCAAGTGCACTTTTTTATTTAAAAATAATTTCAATTAGAAAAGCGTATTTTTACTTTCCAAAGTTGTGGTCTTTAAGTGTGCCTCCTAGACAATTTTGTTAAGGATTCCTTAGTAACATATCACCATTGATATATTAAACATCAAGATAGAAACATGTGGATTTCAAGAATCCATCAATTATATCATCCATGTAAAGTCGAAGCCATACCCACATGTGGGTGACTTCGGGAACAACTAGCCACAAGGTAGAGAAGGAATGGCACAAAATGAAGAAAGAAGCATGCATGAAGGGACACCTTGAGTAGAAGGCCAATAGAGAGATTTTAACGCCAAATATTAGTGAAGGACAAGAATGGTATGCCGAGTTTTACGGGAGGAGATCCAAACATTCAATAATCCAATGCAAGGACAAGAGAGGGAAGAGGGATAGTACTTTCAAGAAGTGGAAGGAAGGACAAGCATTTGCGATTCTTATTTATGATGATTATCTCCCATGTGAAGAAAAGACGAAAAATTGAGGTGGAAGAGATGTCCCAGGATAGGTTCTTGATACAAATTTCAAATCCTCATTGAAGGCATTCGTAAGAAAGACGAAAGGGTGATGTTGAGCCCTATACCCATATTGGAACCTCCACAATGACTCAACATGCATAAAGAGAGAGTTGAGGAACAATGGAAAGATATCATGGTGATAGATACGATAATAGACATATCAGTTGACAACCTACTTATCAAATTCCTGCAAAGTTACCCATGGTACCAATGGCATTTCATCTCGTTGGGATGGTTTCCCTGTGCATTGGAAAATATTACAAATGCCACAGTAGTCAAGAGCGTCTAAATGAATGGTAGGCCACCATAATCCTTCTTGTAAAATTTTATTTTGTTGTCTCTTTCCCTACATAGTGGACCCATGCCATGTCGACATGAGCTTTATCTAACAACATTGTTTTATCATGTTCCTATATACAGTAATGTAGTGTCTCATCTGGTCCTAAGTTATATAAATGTACAACTATAAGATGAAAATCTGCAGCTTTTACAACCAATTGCTTCTTTTACGTTGTACTAAATCCTTCTGGTGCACTCCCTATAGTCAATAAATTCACAATTTCTTCATAATAATCATCAACCATTTTTACTGCAAATAGTTGTGCGCCATGAAGATTATCATCTAAGATGGTGGGTTCTTCCCCGTTTTCTAACCTTCAAAGATGGTTAGGATCTACATTCAATCTTCCTAGTTTTACAACAATATCAAAATTGAATTCTTGGAAGAGAAGGAGCCAGTGAAAGATATCCCCCCCAACACTGGCTTATTGTCTAATTATTTCAAAGTAGAATGATTCCTAAACATCTTAAAGCGACCACCCAATAAATAGTGCCAAAATTTTTGGAGTGCATATACCATGGCAAGCCCCTCTCGCTTTGTCATCATATAATTTTTGTCTACAATCGACAACTTTCAACTATCAAATGCAACAGGGTAATTGGTAGAGCCCTCGCCTACTTCTGTGAGAAATTCTCCAAGCGTGACAAATGATGAATCAAAATGCACATGTAATTCTTTCTAATAGTCAGGAAATACTAAAATAGGTGCTAAAACCATTTTCTCTTTAAGCACATCAAGAATCTTTTGACATTCTTCATTCTTCTTAAAATTGACATCTTTCTTTAACAACTTCTCCATTGGAGCAACGATATCCACACACCATCTGATAAATTTCCTGTAATAACTAGTATGACCTAGCTTGGTCCTCAATTATCTAACCAATGAAGGTGGTGGTAGGTCAACAATGATTTCAATCTTTGCAGGGTCCATTAGTATTCCTCCCTAATAGTCTTTGAAATTGAGGCCATATTGAAATGAATTGTTTATAAACATCCCACCATCATGCTAGTGTAGCTTTCAAGGCCACATTAAGAGCTAATAACTATTGAGGTTCCAATACCTTATCTTCAAGTTTTGTAAAAAATGTGTCCAAATTAGGTAATCCCTCATAAGTAGGTATATCACATACCTCAGTACCCACCTATCGTAGATATTTTGTGATTCTCACACATTTCCACATCAAAACTTCATGAAACTAGTTCTTCCAATTTTCCAATGCTTCCCCTAAATCTGATGAACATGAACTGACACTTTGCTAACTTAATTTTCCATCAGTTGTAGGATTTATATAGACATCCATCACATATAATATATTGTAAATATTATCCAAGTATCCTTCTTGGCACTCACCTTTCATTGGTTGGACATATTTTTGGCCCTCCAAAGGGTCAATTGGAGTAAATACCCACAATTTTTAGTCTTCAAATGAACAAATATGTTTTTTAAAGTTTATGATGGTCTGATTTTCAATAGCCCAATTGCTTCCAAAAGTGTTGGATAAGAATCCGTATTGTCAACAATGTGTATCACTTCAAAGTTTACATGGGTTGAGATCCCTTCATCCTCGATAGGAACCTGTGGTAGTCGACCAATACGAAGAACCTTCAATTGGTTAACTAGCTTCAGCTAAATAGATGACCACACTAACTTGCATTTCGGGCCATGATTTCCCATGTTTTCCTTGTCAAGATGTTAACATCTTATCCCATGAGTCAAGAATAATAAAATCCATATCATAATCGCCTATTTGAGCATTCATGCACAATTCTCTATTAGTATTCATTGTTTTATGAATATGATTGACATTTTTTTCCGGTCACAGACTTGTTAGGATTTATTCTATTAGAGATGATATCTTTGCCAAAGCATCTCAGCATTCTTAACATGGACTAAACAACTTTTCAAGAAATCCTTCAAAATGCTTACCTTTCCTGTTGATTTCTTTGAAATCGATTGGTCAAATCTTGGCGGCATGTAAATGACTGGACCTTCGTCAAACATTGAAAATTTAGCAGATTTTGAGTCACAGTTTCTGTCAACAAACTCGTTTCATGCATTGAAGAATACTCATTTTTCCTTCTGAACATCAAATGGTACTTTCTTTTGTACCACATGTCTTATTCATGTATTTTTCGATGGTTTTCCTCTCTAGTCGTAACACCTCCCCTTGTTAAAATAGTAATGCTAGGTTCTCGAGGTTCAGCTGAAATATTCTAAACATTCTGATTTGCATTTGGGAGCTGGTTCTGATTCCCAATGAACTTGGCTTTTTATTTCACAATAAGTTGTGGACATTCCTCAATAGTATGATCCAACACTTTACAATATGAACATGTCGATGTAGGATTTGTACAGTCTCTATCATAATGTCATGGTTCTCCACAATTATAGCAAATAATTTGGCCTCTCCACTTCTTCAATTCGGATTTATGACTCCCATACTCTTCCCCATCCCCATGCATTAAATAACTCAACCATTCTTGGAAGAATTAAATGATTGGGTGAATGAGACAAGAAAGGTAGTTGACTGTTTGATGGGTTCTCTCATTGACATTTGGATTTTCCCCATTGGCCCCAAAGGTTAAATATTCCCCCCTCCTTATCCTTCGGAAATCATGCCCCCACCTCTTTTAATGTTGCATAGACATAGCTGGTTGTGGGTATTTTAATTAAAATGCATATTTACATGATGCCAGAAATTATAATGTGCCAGATAGCACCATTCACCATCGGCAATGATTTTAATCATCGGAACATAAAACGTTAAATAGATGATGGGGATTTTTCCTTTAGCTCCACACCACGATTAATTACAATATATACATCATATACATTTAATGCAAACGGGGTCAAAACCGGGGTGTTACATCATCCCTTGTGAGCTTAATGTATTAGTGCACTAGAAGCAAGGTAGTCTAGGAAGTCCCAACATGAATCCCTTATTATGGCCTTTAGTTTTGCACCATGTACACCATATGTTTTCACAGATTTCATTTCCCTTCTTGATATCATGTATTTGCAATGAAAGATTAGCTAATTATTATGGATTTGCACCATTCTCGCACTAGTTTCTCCGACTGGTGAAGTGTTTGATTTCAGGAAAATCTCTAGATATTCTATATTGGATACTATCTTCTGTTTAGGGGAATGAAAATTTGGGGTAATAATGCAAAAATCAACCATTATTTACGTTGGACATTGGAAATTTGGAAATTTACATTAGCTATCAGGGTCTTGAATCTCTAGTCAAAATCCCGTATAGACTTGCCTGACACTACAACAAATCCTGGAATTAGTGTCCCATTTAGCGTCCCTTTTTTGTGTAATTTTTTTTACATTGAGTGGTCAAACTAGATGCTAAATGGGATGCATCATGGACAAAACTTAAAGCATCTCAAAAAATGTCTTTTTTTGCTTCCTAAATAGCATCTTTTATGGCGTCCAAAATAGTGTCTCTTTTTTTGCTTCCAGAATAGCGTCCAAATTTGCTTCCTAAACAACATCAAGGTTTGCTTCCAGAATAGTGTCCAACTTTGCTTCCTAAACAACATCGGGGTTTGCTTCCTAAATAACGTCCTATTTTGATTCCTAGCGAGTGTCTGCTTCTGCTTCTTAAATGACACCCCCGTTAGCGCCATATTTTCATCCTTAATAGCATCATGTTAGCACCCAATATTGCATCCATTTTTGCTACCACTTTATCATCCCATTTTGCACCATGTTTTACTTCCAAATATGTGCCAATTTTCGCTTCCAAATTTGCACCAATTTTTGCTTCCTTTTTTGCATCGTGTTTTGCTACCAAAATGACATCAAATATTTATTCTATTGTTGCATCATATTTTTCTTCCTCTGTAGCTCCATGTTTTGCATCAAAAATAACGTCTTATTTTTCTACCATATCAACGCCATGTTTGGCTTCATCATTAGCGCTACGTGTTGCATCCTTTTTAATTCCTAGTTTCGTATCTCTCATGTTTTGGTCACTAATTTAGTCGTTTTTATTAAATTTTATATATGAGTTTTGGTTATTTTGTTTGGTCAACTATCTCTTATTTTTTGCTTACTAATTTAGTTGTTTTTAACCGATATTATAATATCATTAGGGCATGGAGGAATCGAACCACCAACCTCTTGCTTGTAAGGCAGGCACTCTTCCATTGAGCTAGAACCCTTTAAGAATTTGGAAACCTAACTTACAAAGTCCTATATAATGGTAAAAAGGATCAATACACAACTTTGAGTATCTAATGGCAACAAAGGATGATAGATTGTATTATCTTCAACATGGTATTGGTTACGTTCCTTGGTTCTCTGTATATGATTTTCCTATGATTGTAAAGTTTCTATCATTACAGTACCAACATCTACAACTTGTGAGGTAGTAGCATCACCTTTTTCCTATGATCTGGTGGTATCATGGGCCTAATATGATTGAGTGTCATCAACTAGTTGAGCCCTCTATAATTGAGAAACAAAACTATCCTCAATTCCTAATTCTATTGTAGTGCCATTGATTCCCCTAAGTTGCTGACTATCATCAACCCAACTACTCAAACGACTTATTGGTCGCCCACATCAAAGTGTTCAGTAAATATAATCCAAATGGGATGGATCTGAAGTACTTTCAATATTACTCTCTGCTACAACCCTATCATTCTCTATAATCATAGACACATTGCATTATATATGTCCTTAAACTATGAATTATAAAGTCCGAATCCAAGAAAAACAATTTATAATCTAGCAGATGTTCAACAACCAGAAATTTTAAAAATTGCATATTGCTCTTGATGAAAAACTTATTTAAATGGGGTAGGTGGTCTAATGAGAATTGGATGTTGAAATGGTGTTCCACAATCATCAATCCTTCCTATAAGATTATAGATAGAGGTAGTACTTTCCTATTGTCGATTCTCCCCAAAAACCTTTTCAATAGGAATCACATGAAATGCATCAAACAGAAAATCACCTTCAGCTCAACCAAGCTAAGTTTGAGATAACAAGAGCTAAGTTTGAGATAAAAGTATGAGGACTCAACCTTCCACTTATATTTTGATTTAAAGCAGATACAATATCTTGTCAAATTTCTGACTCCATAGCTGCCTGAAGCATATGAGGATCCTCAAGAATATCATAAACAATAGTTGATGCAACACTGTTAAACCCTAAAAATAAGCAACTAGTAGGAAAGATGAGCGAAGAAACCAATCCACCTCTTTCAAGGAAACACAATGCTATGGCATGCACCCTTTTTAGCCTTGCACATAGTTAAAGAAGAGCGTGTACAACAGTTGAGGTAAGATTCATCTGAATGAAGTTGCAGACTATGTTAATAGTTTTTTTCTACTCTTCAGTAGTTATGTACACTTCATGCACAACCAACACGTGCTTTGTATGATTTTGATGATTAGACTCCAAATTCTCAGTATTCTCGACATCATCATCTTTTTTCTTAGATTTTTTAATCATAATATTAGAATCGAATTGTTGCTTCAACTATAGAAAAATATCAACAACTAGTAGCATGGGATCACATACTTAAAATTTGGAAGGTTGCCACTTTTTGATGGATCCAGGTAAAAACTAGACAAGATATCCAGCAAAACATTAACAAGACCATTTTCAGCAACAATTTCACAAGTTGTATTGTATTCATGTAAAATTAGATCCAAAACATGAGATGGCAGGGGAAACATGCTATTATCCTTTCCAAGATCCCAATTACAATATTTCAGTTGTTCTACAAGAATTAATATGACTTTGGCTCTTGCTTGACCATCGTTTTGAGTGCATGATGTTAACGGTAAGTCCTTCAAAGGAAAAGCTAGAGATTCATCAGTTCCTATATTTGTGGAGGTCACTGCTCCTTAAGTAAGATGACATGTGGAAAAAGGGAATAATGGCATTTAGTGTCTTTTGATGGTTTAGTGGACTTCTCTTTGGTTCGGTGCAGTTCTGTTTGTTGGAGTGTTGAATACTGCTTTTTTTGTTGAATTTAAATTTTTGGATGGGATGCTATTTTCTTCAAATGAGGTCTACTGAGGTTGGAACCCATCTCAAACATCCTAAAACAATAAATAATAACGTAAAAATTTTAAATATTTTCCCTTTCTACCCTTATAAATTAAGAATGTTATGTTATCATTCAGGGATCACCCTGGAAGCACCTCAAAGACCATGAGAGCATAATCCTAAGTGTACTTCTTGAACACTCCCTCTTGGAACATGCTTCGAGAACAAAGTGTGAGAGGCCGGGGTTCCCTTGCAATGTAGCTTCAAAGAGTCCAAACCGAAGTCACAGGAATCGTGAGTCAAATTGCAATTTTATGATTTAAATTGGACTCTGCAGTCAAAAGATCCAATTCAAAACTTTCTGAGTTTAACTTGGGTTGACCAAGTTGACTCAATCATCACAAGTCAAACTCATGACTTAACCCTTGACTAGCAATTTATGGAAGTATGCACCCAAGAAAAGGTTTTAAACCCAATTTTCATTGTTTTTTATCATTGTTTTGCTTAATGGAGGTGTTTTCTACTTGTTGGTGTGAAGGGATAGTGACCAAATCATCCACAAAGAGGCTACCTAGGGAGGGTTAACTTAGACAAATTTTTATCTGGATTCTCGATTCACCTTACGAATGAGAATCGAGATTATCATCATATTATAGATCATACCTATTCATTGTGAAATTTTGAAGATCTATTGAAATCTTATAATACATGGACATGGCTATTTCAACCATATCCAACAAAAATTCATTCTTATAACTAGAACTTCATAACAAATTATACTCAACTCTCCTTCTTAGCTTGCTATCAGGTTTCATACACAGTTTAATTAATCCTTCACATAACTAATATTCATCAAGTTACTCAAATATATCATATATAAACTGTAAAAGAGACAAATACACTGCATTGACGATATTCTTTCTCACTAAGCAATAAAATTGTACATACATCATATGAAACCCTAATCTACTCTTCCTATGGCATGATATTCTTTACTTGACCATCTTCCTCCCTATCCGAATTCCCGTAGATTACCATGTTTACAAAACTAATCCTAAATATCATAAAACTGATTCCTATAATTTTTCCTTTCAATTCCTAAATTGGTGTAGTAGCTTTCTAAATTTATAATTTCAAGTCTATCCTATCTATGAATAATAAAACTAGTGGATATACACATGCAACCTATTCTCAAATACCCTCTCGAGTCATCCCAATGATTCGAGAATTTGTTTCATGACTCATATTACATTAACATGGACACTTGTCCTCAAATAAAAAACCTTCTAACACTAAACTTACAAACTATGAGAAAATCACATATTTTACAAGGATTTTAAATTCAATCCCACATTGTCCTAGTGTCATGGTCTTAGGACCTGGCCAAGATTTATAGTTTTGGTTTGAGAGCAAATGCTCCTAGATCACATATGGGCACTCCATCCCCACAATTCTCATTTTGGGAGGGCCCATCAAAATACCCAATTGCAACAGTATCATGAAAAATGGGCATTGAAATGCTCGTTGATGCTTTAACCTCGAATTTCCTATGATAATAAAAAAACATCGCATAAATAACAAAAATAAATCTCCTTATGTTGAAAGGAACATTTTCAAATAGAAGCAAATTACAATGTCTCAATGCACCCTATATAAATAACAGCGGGAGAAATGAACATTTTGATTCAGAATTTAACTAGTAATAGAGACAATCATCAAACGTGGCTTGTGTTTCATTTTTAGGGTTAGAGGATTTTTTAACCAAAGTAGTGAAATTTAATGCATGAACATATAAACTATGATTCAGAAGAGTACTACTTAATAAAATTTGAAATGTAATAAAAAACAAACATAATTTTCATCTCTTTCAACTCAACGCTACATTAGTCATTGCGTTAAAGTTGGCCCTCGAGAATCATCAAAATCCAAGTACAGTAACGACATGATAAAATAATGTATAGTAGATATCCCAGCTAAAGAATCATCACGAATATTTGAATCAGCCTTATACTCAGATATTTCAGATTTGATCTTGTCACCGAAGGGACAAGTCAACTAGGAAAACAATTTACATACCTTGAGAGAGATCCTAAGAGGGTTAAGGAAGAAGCATACTGAACCAAAATTCTTATTCAACAAGCATAGTCATACTGAGTACAATCATGCTGAAAAAAGATGTTGAGTAAGGATGCATACACATAGTGCAGAGAGTCACAATCATACTTTACACAGTCATGCTGGAAAAACCACATTTCGCACATAAAGTGAAACTCACGGTCACATTGGGGAAGACCCCATATTCCACACAAGAAAACAGGATCACGGTCACACTAGGGAAGAAACCACAATCCACCAAGAAACAGGCTCATGGTCATCCTCAGGAAGAACCCACGTTCCACCAAGAAATAGGCTCACGGTCACGCTATGGAAGAACACACAGTCCACCAGGAAATAGGCTCACGATCACATTGTGGAAGAACCCATAGTCCACCAAGAAAAAGGCTCACAATCAGGCTATGGATGAACCCATAGTCCACTAAGAAACAAGCTCATGGTAACACTGTGGAAGAACCCATAGTCCACCAAGAAATAGGCTCACAGTCATGTTTTGCAAGAACCCATAGTACGAAAAGAAATAGGCTCGTGGGGTGAATATATAAACCATAGTCCACACAGCTCATGTTAATGCTATGGAACACCCCACATCCCCCACAGGAAAACAATCATGCTAGGTAGAACCTCTCAGTTCTGATGGGAAAAAAATTGCACTCTACATATGAAAAAAGGCTCACGATGTGAACAAACCAAATTCCACACAACTCATGGTCACATTGTGGAAGACCCCATAGTCCCCATAAGAAAACAATCACGCTAGGTAGAATCTCACATTCTTGATAGAAAAAAAAAGTCACATTTTTCACATGAAAACAGGCTCACAGTCACGTTGTGGAAGAACCCAGAGTCCCCACTCAAGGTCACAATGGGATAATAGCCCATAGTCCATAGAGAGGTTACAACGCGTGGGTCATGAAGAGAGTCTGTAGTCATGTGGGATAGAAGGTTGTGCGGTCTATCTAGGGAATCACTCAGAGAGAACACATTGGGCTCACACTGGAGCTCACATATTCATGTGGAAGAGGTCAAGTGAGGAGATACAGATTTTGGACAGAAAGATATCATGGAGCAGCAGGAAAATCATGTGGAACAGCAGGCATAGTCACGTTGATGGAAAAATATCGGTCATACTGGTGCAAGTTGCGTGGAGCAGTGGTAAGAGTAAGATAATCCAGTCACGCTAGAGAAAGACCACAGTCGCGTTATATGATCATGTTTCTCATAAGAATGTGAGCATGGATCACAAGGATCGACTTTATAACCTTAAGATAGGGTATCATAGGTCAAAACATAAAATAGCATGGTTCAGGATAATACCATAAGATAAAAAAGGGTCCAATGGTTTCATTAATAAAACCATAAAGTATAAAATATGACTTAGGATAAAACCCATAAGGTAAGAGTCGAAGGTACACACATAATAAGAGTGCTAGGACCAAGTAAGATAAAGGACCATGAGTCACCCAAGGGGTTCACAATAAAACATCACATACCCACAATATAAGGTGAACCATAAAAGGTGGAAAAAACAACTCCTTTATAGGAACAACAAGATCAATAATTCTTTTCTCTCTCTGAAGGTACAGTGTTTGATATTTTTTTTCTTCACTATATAAGGGGAATATCCAAACCAAATGGTACGATCCTTTGGTCCTCAATACTTATCCTAAGGGTTAGGTTCTACTGACATCATTAAGGGGTGTCCAAACCCTTGAGAAGCAACCTAGCAATAACGATTAGGAGAGATGGAATCACACGCCATCATATTCCATTCTCAAAGAATGGCTCTCATCCCTAGGCTGAGTTTCAGTCCCAAACTGAGACTAATTTCTAGTAACTGGCCAAGTGCCTCCATTCTCACAGAGAATGGCTCTTAGAGCTTAAAATTGTACATACATCATATGAAGCCCTGATCGATTCTTCCTATGTCTGGATATTCTCTACTTGGACATATTCATCCCTATCTGAATGCACGTAACTTACCACGTTTACAAAAATGAGGCTAAAGATCATAACATAAATTCCTATAATTCTTCCTATCAACACCTAATTGGTGTAACAACTTTCTAAATTTAGAATTTCAAGTCTATCTTATCTATGACTCATCAAAATGATGCCTATATACATGCAACCTATTCTCAAATACCCTCTCGAGTCATCCCAATGATTCAAGGATTTGTTTCATGACTCATATTACATTAACATGGACACTTGTCCTCAAATAAAAAAACCTTCTAACTCTAAACAAGTATGAGAAAATCACATATTTTACAAACGATTTTACATTCGATCCCACATTGTCCTAGTGTCATGATCTTAGAACCTGAATAATATTTAGAGTTTTTGTTTGAGATCAAATGCTCCTGCATCACATATGGTCACTCCATCCCCACAATGCCCATGTTGGGAGGCCCCATTAAAATACCCAATCACAACAATATCATGAAAAATGGGCACTGAAATGTTCCTTGGTTCTTTAACCTCAAATTTCCTATGATAATCAATAAACATCCCATAAATAACAAAAAATAACTCTCCTTGTGTTGAAAGGAACATTTTCAAATAGAAGTAGATTGCAGTGTCTCAATACACCCCAGATAAAGAATAGAGGGAGAAATGAACATTTTGATTCCGAATTTAACCAATAATGGAGACAATCATCAAATGTGCCTTGTGTTGAATTTTTAGGGTTAGAGGAGTTTTTAACCTAAGTAGTAAATGTTAATGCATGAACATATAAAATCATATTCATAATAGTACTACTGAATAAAATTTGAACTGTAATAAAAAACAAACATAATTTTCATCTCTTTCAACTTAACACTCCATTAGTCACTGCATTAAAGTTGGTCCTTGAGAATCATCAAATTCCATGTACAATAATAGCATGATAAAATAATGTACAATATATATCATCAGTAAAGAATCATAATGAATATTTGAATCATCCTTATACTCGGATATTTCATATTTGATCTTGTCACCGAAGAGACAAGTCAACATGGGAAAACAATTTACGTACCTTGAGAGAGAGCCTAAGAGGTTAAGGAAGAAGCATACTGACCCATAATTATTAGTCAAAAAACACAATCATACCTAGTACATTTATACTGACAAAGGATGTTGAGTAAGGATGTGGACACATAGTGCAGAGACACACAATCATACTTTGCATAGTTGTGCTTTCACAATCATGATGGAAAACCCATAGTCCACACATAAAGTGAAAATCACAGTCACGCTAGGGAAGACACCACAATCCACACAAGAAAACAGGCTCACAGTCATGGTGGGTAAGAACCCATAGTCCACCAAGAAACAGTCTCACGCTCACGCTGGGGGAGAACCCACAGTCCACCAAGAAACAAGCTCATGGTCATGCTATGGAAAAACCTACAGTTCACCAACAAATAGGCCCACGGTCATGCTATGGAAGAACCCATAGTCCACCAAGAAATAGGCTCACGGTCACGTTGTGGAAGAACCCACAGTCCACCGAGAATCATTCTCACGTTCACGCTGTGGAAGAACCCACAATCCACCAAGAAACAATATCATGGGGTGAACATACCACAATCCACATAGTTCACGGTCACATTGTTGAAGAACCCACAGTCCCCAGAGGAAAAAAATCATGCTATGTAGAACCTCACAGTCCCAATGGGAAAAAATTCATAGCCTGCACATGAAAACAGGTTCACGGTGTGAATAAACCACAATCGACACTACTCACACTCACATTGTTGAATACCCTACAGCCCCCACATGAAAACAATCACGCTAGGCATAACCTCATAGTCTCGATGGCAAAACAGTCATAGTCTTCAGATGAAAACAGGCTCATGATCATGTTGTGGAAGAACCTATAGTACCTACTCAAGGTCACACTGGGAGAACAACCCATAGACCACAGAGAGGTTACAACGTGCGGGTGAGGGAGAGAGTCTACATTCACACAAAAGAGAATTCCATGTGGTCTAGATAGGGCATCACACAAAGAGAACATGTTAAGATCGCACTGGATCTCACATAGTTGTGTGGAAGAGATCAAGTGACAAGGTGAAGATGCTGGGTGGAGAGTTCTCATGGAGAAGCAGTAAAATTGCGTGGAGAAGCAGGTGTGGTCACGTAGAGGGAGAAATCTCGGTCATGCTAGTTCATGTTGCACAGAGTAGGGGTAAGGGCAAGATAACCCAATCATGCTAGAGAAAGACAAAAGTCACATTATATGATCATGTCTCTCATAAGCGTGTGAGGATGGATCACATGGATCGACTTTATAACCTTAAGATATGGTATCATAGGTCAAAACATAAAATAACATTTTCCAAGATAAAACCATAAGATAAAAAAGGGTCCAAAGGTTTTATTAATAAAACCATAAAGTAGAAAATATGACTTTGGATAAAACCCATAAGGTAAGAGTCAAAGGTGCACACACAATAAGAGTGCTAGGACCAAGTAAGATCAAGGACCATAAGTCAACCAAGGGGTTCACAATAAAACAACACATACCCACAAGATAAGGTGAGCCATAAAAGGCATAAAAAACAACTAATTTATAGGACCAACAAGATCAATAATTATTTTGTCTGTCTCAAGGTACATTGTTTTATATATTTTTTCATCATTGTATAAGGGGAAGATCCAAACCAGATGGTACAGTCCTTTGGTCCTCAATACTGCTTATAAGGGTTAGGTGCTAGTGACATCATCAAGGTGTTTCCAGTCCCTTCAGAAGTAACCTAGCTGTAACGATTAAGAGAGAGGAAATCACACATAATCATCTTCCATTCTCAAAGAATGCCTCTCATCCCAAGGCTAAGTTTCAGTACCAAACTAAAACAAATCCTTGGTAACTAACCAGGTGCCTCCATTCTCCCAAAGAATGGCTCTCAGTGCTAAGCTGAGTTTCAGTCCCACACTAAATCAAATTCTTGGTAACTGAGCAGGTGCCTCCATTCTCTCGAAGAATGGCTCTCAGGACTAAGTTGAGTTTCATTCCCAGGCTATATCAAATTCGTGGTAACTCATGAGAGTACCTTCTTATTTTATCTATGTGGATCTTCTTCCTTATGCCAGTTAAAACAAACATAAAATTTTAGTCTGCAAGCTGATTAGTTTTAGTATGCAAACTCATGAGAGTACCTTCTTATTTTAGCTATGTGGATCTTCTTCCTTATGCTAGTTAAAACAAACATAAAATTTTGATTTTCAAGATTACTGTTAATAACCTCTTTGTAATATCTTAACTTTCTTTTATCCTATAAATTTTCATCACACCACAACTTCTCTTTTAACTTCAAAGTAATAACATATTTAATATCATCTATATTTTTCAAAGTAACATTTTCGTCAATCCCCCACATCTTTAAGCAATACATGGCAGGGCACGTGCTTGAAGATGGTTCCACTTTTTAGTGTCATTCTATAAATCCAAAAGGGAAGTCCGAAAACAAAATCTATAACGCATATGCGTTATAGATGGTTTGGTTTGGAAAACCCAAGCCTAAAACTGAAGCAAAAGCTGGTTACACTATATCGCAAGTGGGATATATCGCACTTGCGTTTTGTAAGAGTTACAAATCGCAAGTGCATTATATCACGCTTGCAATATATCGCAAGTGTGATTTGTAAAACTAAAAATAAAAAATAAAACACATGCCCATGGCCTTTATTTGTTTATTTTGCAATGTAAGCTGCGAAGAACGGAAGGGAGATATATTGAAAAGGAGTTTTAGCTCGCATGCGATTTGGAGGGCGCTTTTTTAGCGATGAGATCGACAAGGTTGAATGCAATGGAAGGTAAGAATTACTTTGATTTTTTGGTTTTGGATTTAGGTAAGAATTGATTAGATTTTTTGTTTTAATTTAATAAATTTTTAATTAAAACAAACAATGCAATATTAATTGATTTTAAAATTTATTGCTTTTATATTAATAGATAACACTAATCCGGAAGCAAATATCCAAGATCAAACCACCAATAAACCAAACCCAAACCCAAATCCAAACATCAAACAAATGGAGGAGGAACACGATAGGAACTCAAAAATTCTTGCTCGTTTGGGTGCATTGAGATGCCTTAGTTCAATTTTTAGAGGGGGGGACCACATAAGATGGTCATTGGGCAAGACACTAGATAACATAACCAATAAAATTTCCAATGCCCATGGAGCACTGCAAAACATTAGCTCCGACAGGGATTCCCATAGGAAATACTATTCCACTAGGATGAATTACAAAGATGTAAATAAATTAAAGATAACAAAAGACCAACTTGTTTCACTATTCCGGGATCCTAGCACTGGATTGGTTCCTTTCACCAGTCGACCACACATTTCTATAGACTGGTGTGTAGAACCAAATATTAAATCCAACTAGATGGATTGTTGGTACATGGTATTCGATGAAGACCCTCATGGGAATAGAGACATCCCATTCTATTTCCCCGGGAAATTGTATGTCGAGTTTATCTTGGGTAAACACGTAAATTACTTTGATAATTTAGAGTTCCAGGGGATAGGAAATGGGATTCCCAAAGATAAGCAAGGGGTAAGGACTGGTCCAAATCGTGTGCAACAACCTCCTCACACACCAAAACCCCCTCGATTATATCCTCCTGCAAGTCTCATGATTGATGAAACACAGGAGGCAATATTCCATTTGGTAGATACATTGCTTCGACATGGGACTATTGTTGAGGGAAATGTAGGCCAAAGGGTTGGCACATCTGAGATTGGCCCATCTAGGGCTGGCAAATCTAGGGCTGGACCATAACACATAGAGGATCCACTTAGGGATCCATACCCTACCATATCTAGAGATCACACTAGACTTGCAGAGGGTTCAAACCGTCACATCATGCCACATCCTTGCACAACTTGTGCAAACATAGCTATGGGCCTTCTTCAGAGTTTCACGATGATGGGTTACTCCAATATGTAAGTCAAACCCATTCTTCACATAGTTTATTATTTTTTATATCATAGTGTTCCATTGTTTCATAAATTATTTATATTTTAAGTATCTCACAATTTACGTGAACACATTTACAACTGGTGTCCAATGACACCCCAGAATCCCATACTCCGCCAGTTGATGCTAATGATATGGATGCAACGGTCAATGTTGCATATGTTTTGTTGCTTCACCATTACTTGTAAGAACATTATTTTTTAATTTATCATCATGGTTTACATATTTATAGTACGGATTGGCACATTTAATACATCTTAATATTGATCCAATATATTTTATGCAGGGTGGACACGATGAGTATGTTGCATTTGAGACAGGTCTGGTAGAGCAAGAATCACAACTATAGGTATGCTTTTAATTATGCTTTTAATGATTCAACATGTATGCTTTTAATTATTTGAAATTGTCTATCTTTATGTTTTTTGAAAAATATTATTTGAATATTTATAATATAATCATTATTAAAATATAGTATCATTAAATAAATAGTATTAATAAAATGATATTATTTAATTAAGTAATAATATAATAATTAATTAAAAATAATGTCTGAATAAGGTTAAAGTATAATATATTAGATTAGATTAATATACAAATATGGAATTTAATTAAAATATTAAAACAAACGTAATAACAAAATAAATTTATTTAATTCAAAATAATATTATTAAAACATTATAGTATAGTATAAATAAATGATACTATAACATAATTAGGATGTTCAACTTCATCAAATTATGTCAATTGGACTGATCTTTAATGATTATTTTCCTCAATGGTTGTTTTGTATTGTGGATGTGTTCCTTATTGGTTTTGTTAGATTATGGTGTCCATTCATTTATAGCTATGATGTATCACGACATTTTAAAGGGTTTTGTTGAATTGTGAAATTGGAAAACCATGTTTGACTTTAGTTTTACAAAAGTCACACATGGTGGAGTTTAGAAAGTCATATTTGACTGTAGTTAACCATGGTTGACTCTGGTTAAACCTGCTTGACATTAGTTTAACCATAACGAACCATTGTTACTTTAGCGAACCAGGGCCATAGTTCACAATGCAACATGAAATTTTCTTAACATCGATTGTTACATTATTTATTTGTCACATCTTGGGCATTGTCACAATGTGGCATAATACTTGACTAATGTACCAATGTGACATAACCCTTAATGAATGTCAAATGCAACGTAACCCTTGATAAGCATCACAATGTGACATAAACCTTGATGAATGTTGAATGTCACATTGTTAATGTGTCGCATATTTCGTTGTGTTTCCATATACCATACATTGTAGCAAACCATGGATGACTTTATTCAACCATGTTTGACTTTAGTTTTACCATTGTTAACCATGGTTGACTGTAGCGAGTCATGTTTGACTTTAGTTAACCATGGTTGACTTTGTTGAATAATGCTTGACTATAATTTGAGGATAGTCAACTACTTTAGTGAACCATATGGCCATAGTTCACAATGCAACATGAATTCTTTTTAACATTGAATTTCACATTATTAATGTGCCACATCTTGGGCATTGTCACAATGTTGTGTAACCCTTGACTATTTTCACAACGTGACATAACCCTTGATGAATGTTGAATCCAACATAATGCTTGATAAACATTATAATGCAACATAACCCTTGATGAACGTTGAATGCCACATTGTTAATGTTTTGCATATTTAGTTGTGTTGGCATATACTGGACACTTTAGAAAACCATGTCTGACTTTGGAAAACCATGTTTAACTTTAGTTTTACCATACCCAACCATGTTTGACTTTAGCGAGCCATGTTTGAATTTATTTAACCATGTTTGAGTTTGCTTAACATTGCTTGATTTTTGTTTGACCATATTTAACCATGGTTGACTTTAGTGAACCATGTGGCCATAATTCACAATGAAACATGAAATTTGTTTAACATCGAATGTCACATTATTAATGTGTCACATATTGGGCATTGCCACAATGCCGCATAAGCCTTGACTAATGTCACAATGTGACAATACTTTATGAACGTCAAAATTTGGTCAACCATGCCTGACTTTAGTTAGACCATTGTCAACCATGGTTGACTTTAACGAGTCATGTTTGAATTTATTTGACCCATGCTTGAATTTAGTTTCACCATATTTAACTTTACTGAACCACATTAACATAGTTCATAATGCAATATGAAATTTTGTCCACATCTAATTACAGATTATTAATGTGTCACTTCTTGGGCATTATCATAATGTGACATAACCCTTGATAAACATCAAAACGTGACATAACCCTTTATAAACGCCAAATGCAACACAACCCTTGATCAACTTTAGAATTTCAAACAACCCTTGACTAATGTCGCAATGTGACATAATTGTTTATGAACGTTGAATGCAACATAACCCATGACAAACATAACAATGTGAAATGACCCTTGATGAAAACTGAATACAACGTAACCATTGATAAACATCACAATGTGACATAATCCTTGATGAACATCGAATATCACATTGCTAATATGTTGCATCTTGAGTTATGTGGGAACAAACTTGATTGTATAGAATCATGGTCGACCAAATAACTTTAGTTTTACCATAGTCAACTGTGATTGACTTTAGCGAGTCATGTTTGAGTTTGCTTAACCATGCTTGACTTTAGTTTGACCATATTTGATTTGAATTTATGTGAGAACAAAATGAAAGAGCATATATATATTCAAATACACCGATATGTATATGGCGATAAACATAGTGATACAGTAAACTCATATGCTATTAAATGAATGAAACATAACATACTGCAAAACAAAAGCAGCTAGAATGGCGGTAGTTATATCTATGAGAAGAGATGTGTTGGCTACGCTCACTCGTGAAAAGCTGAATACAAAAGGAGGCCGAAGGGCCTTTTATCATAAATCTTTGGAGAGGCAGAACACCCTAAACCTACCCTAGGAGATAAATCGTCATGAAGTTTGCGGCCCCAAGGTGGTTAGTTGAACAGTCAAATTCTCGGGGTCATAACTTTTTCATACAATCTCTGTTTGGGGCACTTGATATCCCATTGGAAAGGCCTATCCGATATTTACAACTTTATATTAGGGACAAATGCATGCCAAAGGCATCCATTTGGCCCCTTGAATCGCCAAAAACTTCGTTTAGGGCCTTAAAATGACCTCGAAAGTTTAGGACCCAAAAAATCATAGAAAATTACAAAAAAAATGTCAACATGAGAAACTGTTTTGAGCTAGTGGGATAGGTGGGTAGCCACCTATACCCATCTGGATCAATATTTAACCATGGTTCACTTTGGGGAACCATGTGGCTGTAGTTCACAATGCAACATTTTGGACACTATCAAATGTCACTTTATTAATCTGTCACATATTGGGCATTATCACAATGTGGTATAATCGTTGACCAATGTCACAATGTAACATAACCCTTAATGAATGATGAATGCAATGTAACCCTTCATAAACATCACAATGCGACATAACCCTTGATGATTGTCGAATGTCACGTTGTTAAGGTGTCACATCTTTGGTTGTCTCGGCATATACCAAACAGTGTAGCAAACCATGGAAGAATTTTGTAAACCATGTTTGAATTTAGTTTGACCATTGTCAACCATGGTTGACATTGGTTAACCATGCTTGACTTTAGTTTGACCATAATTATCCATGGTTGACTTTAGGGAACCACATGACCATAGTTCACAATGCAACATGAAATATTTTAACATCAAATGTCACTTTATCAATCTGTCACATCTTTGGCATTATTGGTATGCGGCATATCCTTGACTAATGTTGCACTGTGACATATCCCTTAATGAATTCCTAATGCAACAAAACCCTTGATAAATCTCGCAATGAGACATAACACTTGATGAATGTTGAATGTTATATTATTAATGTGTTGCATGTTTGGTTGTGTCGCGATATGCGATACACTGTAGTGAACCATTGTTGACTTTGGTCAACCATGTTTGACTTTAGTTTTACCATAGTCAACCATGCTTGAATTTAGTGAGTCAAGTTTGACTTTAGCTAACCATGATTGACTTTGGTTAACAATGTTTGACTTTAGTTTGGCCATTTGTTCCCATATGGTTGACTTTAGTGAACCATATTGCCATAGTTCACAATGCAATGTGAAATTTTTTAGCATCGGATGTCACATTATTAATGTCCATTGATTCTTTCACTTAGACCAATATTATAATGCATCTTCATTTGTTAAAGAAATTGTGAATTGTTTGCATGAATTATGATAATTAGGTTATTGTTTCTATTGTGAGTTAAGTAAGGGAGAAAAATGATATAATTATTTAAATGACTAGGGAATTAATTATGTCTTCACAATTTTTCATTCAATTTTACGCATTCATTTATAATAAATTAACTATGTCAGATCAAGAATAAAAAATGTCCACATAGAATTGAATATTCAAATCTTACAATTCTCCTTGATACCAAAAAAACATAATCCATAAACATAATTAGTCAACCATCATTTATGCATTATTAACATGTAGATACCAAAATATGAAATAAAATAATTAACATAAAATCAAATCAACACCAAATATGTTAATATAAACTCAAACATTTCACCAAAATAAAATTTTACGACTTTATCCTTCTTCTTTTACAAGAAAAAAGATACATATTTAAAAGCCACTCAAACAAGAAATGATGAACCAGATATTTAAAAACCACTCACACATGAAATGGTTAGTCCCATATGCTGATGGATTCCTTACTCTTCTCTACATTTCTCCAATCTCTTATCATCATTATCTACATTTCTCCAATATGCGATAAGCCAATAAAAGTTTATTATTATATTATTTTATATAATTAAAATTAAAAAAATTAAAAAAAATAACTTACTGCTATGCTTTTATGTTATACACTTCAAAAAAAATTAAAATATAACAACCTTGGTTATATTATTTTCAATGTTTCTCTCCTCTTTTGTTACAACGCTTTATATGAACATTGCTAACTCTTTTGATATTGAATACTTAGAGATTTAAAAATTGTCATTACAAATAATAAATATTAAATTTAATTTAATTATAATAATGATATAATATTATTAAATTTTTTAATATTCAAATTAAGAAATTCAAAAACATTGTCAAATATATTAATTGAAAAATGATAATTATATTCTTGGTACATATTATATATATATATATATATAATGTCGTGGAAAAACTTCATCATATCAACATATTTTTTTAACTATGTCATATCATGGGTACCATATAAAGAGAATAGTCTAATTATATATAATCAATATATACTATTATATAAATTATAGTTTTAATTAGTATATTATTTAAATTATAATTTAGTTAGTATAATATTTAAATTATATAAAATTAATATATAATTTTTTAAACTTGTATTATATATAATAAATATATAATATTATATAAATTAATAAATATATAATATTATATAAATTATGAAAGTCCTTGCCATCAATATATCAATTAAAAAAAATAAACAGATGTATGGATTTATACTATTATTTGCTATATGTTTTGTGTATATCTTGAAATTTCCTTTTAACACCACTGTAATCCACTAGAATATGACGAGCCAAGCCAAATGAAACAAACAAAAGCATCTATAGGCAAGGATACAAAGATTATTACATCATATGAACAGTTAGATAACTACATATTCTCTGCATATATCTTGAATTTTCTCACTGGAACCTCGTGAAACAAGAGCATCGAAAGGAACTGATACGTGCTCTTCATTCGATGTTCTTTGTATCCACAAACAATAATATTTGCTATATATTTTGTGTATATCTTGAAACCCCGAGCCAATACTCAACTAGAATCCGACGAGCCAAGCCATATGAAACAAACAAACAAAAGCATCTATAGGCAAGGATACAAAGAATATTACATCATATGAACAGTTAGATTACTACATATTCTCTGCACATATCTTGAATTTTCTCACTGGAATCTAGTGAAACAAGAGCATCGAAAGGAACTGATAATACCTGCTCTTCATTCGATGTTGTTTGCATCCAAACGCTGGCTGGGAACGCTGTTTCCAAACGTAACTTTTGGGGGCTGACGTGATAGAACGATGTAATATCTGACGATCATAAAACTTTTTGGGCGCTGACAACTCAAGTATAGTACACCCATCAAAATTTAAAGTCTTTTCTTTAGACGGCGACAACTCAAGTATAGTACACCCATCAAAATTAAAAAAATAACAATCTGTCATGTCGGACGGGCTATACAGTTGAATCTCAAGATACGGGAGATCTCATTTGAATCGAATCTGTCCGTAACTTCCATGCGTCCTGAATTGATTGGATTAAATATCAGACATGTCTTCCACAATAAATTTAGAGATATCATCATTAATTTTAAAGGTCCCACAATTTTCGTATGTTATCGTTGTGGATTATTAAAACCCATGGGCCATGAGTGTGAGATAAGGATTCCAACGGCTCTAAATTTTAGTTAGTTTTTATTATAAAGAATTAAAAATTTATAGAAGTTGGTAAATTTTTATAAATTAAATTTTAAAAAAATATAACTTTACATTAATTTATTATATGGAAAAAATTTCTTATAATTTTCTAATTATTTAACTAAATTAAAATTGGATAAAAATTTTGGTAAGTGTTTATATTTTAGAATTTGAACATTAATTTAATTAAATTTGGATAATTTAGGCAAAATTTGGACTTGAAAAAGTGTGAATTTAGTCTTTCAAAGTGTAAAATATCGAAAGTGCCAAATTATGTTAAAAAAACGACAATATAGGTTTCAAAAGTGTGCTTTTTGAACACTTCTTAACCAAGTGCACTTTTTTATTTAAAAATAAAAAATAATTTCAATTAGAAAAATGCATTTTTCCTTTCCAAAGTTGTGGTCTTTAAGTGTGCCTCCTAGACAATTTTGTTAAGGATTCCTTAGTAACATATCACCATTGATATATTAAACATCAAGATAGAAACACGTGGATTTCAAGAATCCATCAATTATATCATCCATGTAAAGTCAAAGCCATACCCAAATGTGGGTGACTTCAGGAACAACTAGCCACAAGGTAGAGAAGGCATGGCACAAAATGAAGAAAGAAGCATGCATGAAGGGACACCTTGAGTAGAAGGCCAAGAGGGAGATTTTAACGCCAAATATTAGTGAAGGACGAGAATGGTATGGCGAGTTTTACGGGAGGAGATCCAAGCATTCAATAATCCAATGCAAGGACAAGAGAGGGGCAAGGGATAGTACTTTCAAGCAGTGGAAGGAAGGACTAGCATTTGCGATTCTTATTTATGATGATTATCTCCCATGTGAAGAAAAGACAAAAAATTGAGGCGGAAGAGATGTTTCAGGATAGGTTCTTCATACAAATTTTAAATCCTCATTGAAGGCATTCGTAAGAAAGACGAAAGGGTGATGTTGAGCCCTGTACCCATATTGGAACCTCTGCAATGACTCAACATGCATAAAGGGAGAGTTGAGGCACAATGGAAAGATGTCATGGCGATAGATACGATAATAGACATATCAGTTGACAACCTACTTATTGAATTCCTGCAAAGTTACCCATGGTACCAACGACATTTCATCTCGTTGGGATGGTTTCCCTGTGCATTGGAAAATATTACAAATGCGACAGTAGTCAAGAGCGTCTAAATGAATGGTAGGCCACCATAATCCTTCTTGTAAAATTTTATTTGTTGTCGCTTTCCCTACATAGTGGACCAATGCCACGTCGACATGAGCTTCATCTAACAACATTGTTTTCTCATGTTCCTATATACAGTAATGTAGTGTCTCATCTGGTCCTAAGTTATATAAATGTACAACTATAAGATGAAAATTTGCAGCTTTTACAACCAATTGCTTATTTTACGTTGTACTAAATCCTTCTGGTGCACTCCCTATAGTCAATAAATTCACAATTTCTTTATAATAATAATCAACCATTTTTACTGCAAATAGTTGTGCGGCATCAAGATTATCATCTAAGATGGTGGGTTCTTCCCCATTTTCTAACCTTCAAAGATGGTTAGGACCTACATTCAATCTTCCTAGTTTTACAACTATTTCAAAATTGAATTCTTGGAAGAGAAGGATCCAGTGAAAGATATTCCCCCCAACACTGGCTTATTGGCTAAGTATTTCAAAGTAGAATGATTCCTAAACATCTTGAAGTGACCACCCAATAAATAGTGCCAAAATTTCTGGAGTGCATATACCATGGCAAGCCCCTCTCGCTTTGTCATCGTATAATTTTTGTCTACAGTCGACAACTTTCAACTATCAAATGCAACAGGGTAATAGGTAGAGCCCTCGCCTACTTCTGTAAGAAATTCTCTAAGCGCGACAAATGATGCATCGAAATGCACATGTAATTCTTTCTGCTAGTCAAGAAATACTAAAATAGGTGCTAAAACCATTTTCTCTTTGAGCACATCAAGACTCTTTTGACATTCTTCATTCTTCTTAAAATTGACATCTTTCTTTAACAACTTCCTTGAAATATGGGTTTTGTGCAAGGTTAAAAACTTCACTTCTTCGTTTTCTTCATCGTATTCATTTATTGGAGCCGTCACATCTTCTTCCTTATATCTTCCTTTAGAACCACTTTCTTTTACACCCCTTAGGGTGGATTTGTCATTGTTCATGGGCTATTCTCTTCATTCTTTTCATCTATATCTCATTTTTTTGCTTCTTCTAAATTATCCAGAACTTCAAAACATTTTGGGTCGAATTAGGGGAACCTCATGCAAACCCTTGGAATGGTCCTTACAGTGGGGGTTCGCCACCTACTATACACTTGGTTAAATTAACTTGATGACTAAAAGAGGGCAGTTCGAATATTTGATAATTATGTCAATTCTTAACAAAATGTCCATAAGAATGAAAATGATTTCATTTGAATGGAATCTACTCATAATCAAGGGTTTCCTATTTACCATCCATCCATATTTATTTGCAAAACCTCTTGAAGTACCATCTTCATATCAACCTCCACACCCATTCTTGTAAAAGAGAAAATAGTTATTTTTGGTTCTACTATGTCAATGTATCTTCCTCATTATTTTCATTGTCCCTAAGAGTGTTCTCAACCAAAATGATTAGGTGCAAGTGAGGAATCCTAACCAACACAAGGGAAAAATAAATTTCATCTTCGAAGTTGAAATCCAGAAACCGAGGAACTAAATACATACCCTTGTATACCATGAAGTATGACCGTAAGTGAAAAACATATCTCGAGCTTCCCTATTTAAAAAAAGAAACACAAAGAACCTCTAGTTGATGGATGTAAAAGAGATACCTTATTATTGATTTTAGGGAATCAAGATTCTCATATCCATTTTTCAACAGCTTTAGTGCCAGGCCAAAGAATTCAGAACTTCCTTATTAGAGCTTAAAGAGCTTTCTTCGACAATAAGAGACATTCCTTCTAGGCTCTCGAGAAGACAACATTAGCTGAAAAACTTCCTCTCGACGTTAAAGAATCTACCTATGTTGCATTTGATTTCTTGAGTCCAGAGGGTGCAAACAAGGGTTTGAAACACATCTACTTGTTGTGAGACGACCTCCACTCCCATTGTTCAAAATTTTAAGATTTCAAATTCCAAAATATTTAGCCGATATCTCAAACGGTAAAAACCCACATCGAAACCCTTGTTGTGAGCACTTTCTCTTTAGCAAAAATCTCCATCCATTATTCAAAAGTTTCATAAAATTTTAATAATTAACACCATATTAATATGGGTTGGGGGTTCTTTCAAAAAAATTGCCAATTTTAATAATTAACACCATATGAATATGACGGTCTTAATAAAAATGCCATAAAATGCTTTAAGAGATTTTTATTATATGTTTATTGTAAGAACTTACATAGATTTCCATAGCATAATTTGTCTATTTTTTCCATGATGGTTTATCTAATCATGTATTTGCTCCATTTTTTAACTATTGTTATAAAGTTATAAGTTTTGATTTTATGAGGACATATAGATGAATACATCCTTGGTTGGCGAAAATTCTAGATGGCTAAATCTATATTATAAATCTACATAGGCATGCATGATCCAAGATCAGTTTTGTTGATATATTTTGAGACTTGCAAATGTTGAAGATGTGTTTGTGCCAATATTATAATTAATTAAATTTGTATGTTGGTTAGTGTGAATTAAAAAAAAAACATGTCTGAGGGAGAAAGAGTTGATGTAGCGATGTACAAGACAAGTATGATACCCAATAGAAACTAGATGGGATCATTTTAATAAATAAATATTAATAAATTATATTATATGGTTATTATATTAAAGGGAATAATTATATTATTATGAGGATGTTTTTATTTGATATTTGGGATAGACCGCGATCTATGTTTTTTTATCTATGAATGAGGATAAGACAAGTGTATTGTCGAGATTGATTTTATGGCAATCGTTCTAAATTTGAAATAAACAATTATAAAAAATATATATAACTTAGCACATCCACATAGCTTGTGGCTAGATCACGCCCACTGAGATCAAATGGTTATGAGATAGTGATGGAATGGAAGAGATATTGGATTTTTTTTTATTCCTCATTTTCTTCTAGTTAAAGGGGTTCAAATAAGTTATCCATACCTAACTACATGTTATCATTGACATTCTTCATGTTATCCATTTATCAACTATATATATATATATATAACTCACATTATTGTGGTTATAGCTTTTAAACTTCAACTTGAACTATTAATTATTAGATACAACTATTAGCTTAACTTCAAGTCTAATAGTGGTTATATTGGATAACTATTAGGTTAGCTCTAATAGTGAAACTACTATTAAATTAAATTTAGATGAACCTTGTAATCAAAATATGGTAATTAAAAATTATTAAATGAACTTGTAGTTGTACTCCAATGACTCTAGATCTCTCTTCATTGCAGTGAAACCATGCACCCCCAATAAGCTTTCCATTTAGCACCGGTTAATTAATATGTTAAAAGGGTGATAGGCTTAATACAATCTATAAATATGAATAAAAAAAGATAAAGGCTTAAAAAAAAATTAGATTAAGATTTCATTATCAATATGTAATTCATTATCAATGTGTCAAATATATGTTCTTATCAACCTATTCCAAACATATGTTCTTATCAACCTATTCCAAACAGATTAATATAGTTGTTACTGCTTGCTAATATATAATAAATTAATATTAAAATATTTTATTATTTATAAAAATTTACCAACGTGAAACTACAATTTCTATCAATTTTTTACTAATTAAAATATAAAGCCGTTGGAATCCCTATGTCACATTCTCATGGATATCTATCCACACAAAATTCTCAAAACTTGGCAGCCAACGACAATAAAAGAGTACGTATTTCACTTGATCCGACGTGGGACTGACCTCTGGTCTGTGGTCTGTGTTTTAATCAAGTCAGGACGCGTGGAAAACTGACATCTCCCTTATCTTGAGATTCAAACGGGACAGGACGGGACCGATGGCAATTTTTTAAATTTTGTTGGGTGTATTATACTTTGGCTCGAGGCAAGTGTAAAATGAAGTTAACATACGGTCAAATAATTTTTGATACCAAATTAATCATATCTACAGTTAGATTACTACATATTCTGTGCACAGATTGGATTTTCCCTTTCAATCCAAGACAACTCCCGCTGTAATCCACTGACAACTCCCGCTGTAATCCACTGGAATCTGGCGAGCCAAACAAACAAACAGGAGCATCGAAAGGCACTGATAATTGTTCTTCAAAATGATGACTCCATACACCTTCAGCTGTACTCCTGAAGAATGTAGCCAGCCATATGAAACAACCAGGCCGGCATGGAAAAGAACTGATACTTGCTCTTCAAATGTTGACTCCCATGTTTCATTCGATGCTATTTGCCGCATCTAACAATACTACCTACTCTGAACTTTAAAATAATGCAAAATAATGCAAACAATACAGAATCTGTTTGGCTTGCACTATATATTGATTGATTGATTGATTATCAATTTTGTTATACATGATTTTTAAAAATGAAAGCAAGAATTTACTTGGTTTTGGTTTGTTATAGAGTTTTATTTATGTGGTCAAAAAATATAGAAAATATAGAGAGAAGAGTTTCTAAATTACTATAATCTGGATGAAATAGATTTTTTGGCAGGTTAATATTGTAACAAAATTTTTGAAACTGAGATTTTATGTGGTTGTATGCACAACAGTTTAAGAGAAAGAGTTTTTCATTTTCATGCAGAATCTAATAGTCTCATTAAGATACACAATCTAAGAGGAAGTGCTTTTCATCGTCTAACACTCATAGTCTCACAAAGATAACAAATCCTTTCATCCCACAAAGTTTTAGTAAAATGCCTAACATCTCAAGTTTTAGTATGCAAACTCATGAGAGTACGTTCTTATTTTAGCTATGTGGATCTTCTTCCTTATGCTAGTTAAAACCAATGTCACAAGGTTCGGGTTCGTGTTTGGGTTCGGCGACCTTCAGGTTCGATTCGGGTTCGAATTTTCGATGAAGTTCAAATGAGGTTCGACATAGGTTCGTCTACATACATTTTTCAAATATATATATATATATATTATCTGATCATAATCATTATTTACTTTACTCTATCCATAAGTATCTCACGACTTGCACCTAAAAATAACACATGAAAACTCTATATAAATATTTTCTTATACATTTTTTATATAACCTAACTATCTCTATATTATACTTTTCTCATAATGGTTAGTATGATTATATTGGTCAAAATCAACCTCAACTCAATATTAAAGTGTCGCTTATCCATTATGGGAATCCCTTGTGAAAATATGGTTTCCATATTACTACGTAGAAAGAAACAGATGTGCATGTAAAAAAGTGTGCAGAGGATGATGTCATTTGTTTTGTAAACTGAGAATTAATAAAAATATTAGAAATGTCATAGTTCAAATACACATTATAAAATGAATAATTGGGATATATAATATATTATATATATATACCCACTTTAGGTTCGTTTGCTTGCGACTTGAAAGTTTATCCCTCCGAATGAACGAGTTGAATGCCTCAGTATACTCTATTGGCGGATTGGTGAACAAGAGTTGAACGACTCAAGCTTAGTAACCAGAGGCCCGAACTCACCACTAACCTGACTAGTCGAGCTTAGTAGTCAGACTTGCAAGGTTCTAACTTCTTGCTACTCGGGAGTCAGAAAGGTGCAGTTGCAGCCTACAGGCTTGAAGCTCGGGAGCATACAATCGAGTCACTTGTCGATGTTGATATATATATATATATATATATATATATACACACACACACACACACACACTTTAGGTTCGTTTGCTTGCGACTTGAAAGTTGAGCCCTACAAATGAACAAGGTGAATGCCTCGACCTTCCAATGAACGAGTTGAATGCCTCGGTATACTCTATTGGCGGCTTGGTGAACAAGAGTTGAACGACTCGAGCTTAGTAACCAGAGGCCCGAACTCACCACTAACCCGACTAGTCAAGCTTAATAGCCAGACTTGCAAGGTTCTAACTTCTTGCCACTCGGGAGTTGGAAAGGTGCAGTTGCAGCCTACAGGCTTGAAGCTCGGGAGGTTAGTGTCGAGCAACTTGTAGTCGAGGCTTGCAGCTCAGGAGCATACAATCGAGTCACTTGTTGGTGTTGATGCTCGCAGGAGAGAAATAACCCTACACCATCGAAACCATGGAGAAAAACCCTGCCCGATACGTAAACTCATGCCTTTTTTTTTTGCCGTGGGGTTCATTTTTATTAGGTTCGACGAACCTGATAGCCGAACCTCAACGAACTGGTTCACCTTTCAGGTTCGGAATGAGATTCGTCTATCAGGTTCGGCGAACCTCAATGAATTTTTAAAAAAAATTTAGGTTCACCAAATTCCGAACCTAAAGGTTTGGGTTCGGCGAACCCTGTGACATAGGTTAAAACGTACATAAAATTTTGATTTTCAAGATTACGGTTAATAACCTCTTTGGAATATCTTAATTTTCTTTTATCCTATAAATTTTCATCACACCACAACTTTTCTTTTAACTTCAAAGTAATAATATATTTAATATCATTTGTATTTTGCAAAGTAACATTTTCACCAATCCTTTGCATCTTTAAGCAATACATGGCAAGGCACGTGCTTGAAGATGGTTCCACATTTTAGTGTCATTCTATAAATCCAAAAGGGAAGTCCGAAAACGAAATCTATAACGCATATGCGTTATAGATGGTTTGGTTCGGAAAACCCAAGCCTAAAACTGAAGCAAAAGATGGTTACTCTATATCGCAAGTGGGATATATCGCACTTGCATTTTGTAAGAGTTACAAATAGCAAGTGCGATTTGTAAAAATAGAAATAAAAAATAAAACACAGGCCCTCACCCTTTTTTTCTTTATTTTGCAATGCATGCCGCCAAGATGGAAGGGAGATATACCGGGAAGGCGTTTTAGCTCGCATGCAATTTGGAGGGCACTTTTTTAACGACGAGATAGACAAGGTTGAATGCAATGGAAGGTAAGAATTACTTTGATTTTTTGGCTTTGGATTTAGGTAAGAATTGCTTTGATTTTTTGTTGTAATTTAATAAATTTTTAATTAAAACAAACAATGTAATATTAATTCATTTTAAAATTTGTTGCTTTTATATTAACAGATAACACTACTTTGGAAGCAAATGTCCAAGATCAAACCACCAATAACCCAAACCCAAATCTAAACACCAAACAGATGGAGGAGGAACACAATAGGAATTCAAAAATTCTTGCTCGTTTGGGTGCATTGAGATTCCTTAGTTCAATTTTTAGAGGGAGGGACCACATAAGACGGTCATTTGGCGAGACACTAGATAACATAACCAATAAAATTTCCAGTGCCCACGGAGCACTGCAAAACATTAGCTCCTATAGGGATTCCCATAGGAAATACTATTCCACTGAGATGAGATACAAAGATGTAAAGAAATTAAAGATAACAAAAGACAGACTTGTTTCACTATTCCGGGATCCTAGCACTGGATTGGTTCCTCCCACCATTCAACCACACATTTCTATAGATTGGTGTGTAGAACAAAATATTAAAGCCAATTGGATGGATCGTTGGTACATGGTCTTCGATGAAAATCCTCATGGGAATAGAGACATCCCATTCTATTTCCCTAGGAAATTGTATGTTGACTTTATCTTGGGTAAACACATAAATTACTTTGATAATTTAGAGCTCCGAGGGGTAGGAAATGAGATCCCCAAAGTTAGGCAAGGGACGAGGAGTGGTCCAAACTGTGTGCAATGGCCTCCATGCACACCAAAACCCCCCCTTGTTATATCCTCCTGTAGGTCCCGTGATTGATGAAACATAGGAGGAAATATTCCATTTGGTAGATACATTGTTTTGACATGGGACTCTTATCGAGGGAAATGTAGACCAAGGGGTTGGCACATTTGAGACTGGCCCATCTGGGGCTGGAAAATCTGGGGTTGGACCATAACATAGAGGATCCACTTAGGTATCCATAACCCTACCATATCTAGAGATCACAAAGGACTTGTAGAGGGTTCAGAGCGTCGCGTCATGCCACATCCTTGCACAACTTGTGCAAACATATGCTATGGGCCTTCTTTAGAGTTTCGCGATGATGGGTTACTCCAATATGTAAGTCAAACCCGTTCTTCACATAGTTTATTATTTTTTATATCACAGTGTTCAATTGGTTCATAAATTAAATTTATATTTTAAGTATCTCACAATTTATGTGAACACATTTACAGCTGGTGTCCAATGACACCCCAAAATCCCATACTTCACCAGTTGATGCTAATGATATGGATGCAACGGTCAATGTTGCATATGTTTTGGTGCTTCACCATTACTTGTAAGAACATTATTTTTTAATTTATCATCATGATTTACATATTTATGGTAAGAATTGGTACATTTAATACATCTTAATATTGATACAATATATTTTATCCAGAGTGGGCATGATGAGTATGTTGCATTTGAGACAAGTCTGCCATAGGTAGAGCAAGATTCACAACTACAAGTATGCTTTTAATTATGGTTTTAATTATGCTTTTAATGATTCAACATGTATGCTTTTAATTATTTGAAATTGTCTAATCTGCGAGATGTAGAATAGTTGGTGGAAGGGTATGGTTAAGATGCCCCCTAAGTTGGAAGGACCCTGGTTCTAATCCTGTCAGATACCAAATAATCCAACCAAAGTTAAGGGTTGGTGCGGTCCAGGCCGGGTGCAATCCCCAAGTGATTTTGACGGCTTAGATGCCCCTGGTTTGTGGTTTCTTAGCCAATGGCAACCCTGCTAGTCAAGGGGCTTCCACCACTTTGCCAACAAAAACAACTATTTGAAATTGTCTAATTGTATTTTTATGTTTTTTGAAAATTATTATTTAAATATTTATAATA
>LPNX011197681.1:85145-142120 GCA_001517045.1 Pseudotsuga menziesii
AATTAACTAACATCCCACAACCAAATTCGAGTTTAATAAATCTTTTAGATCTATTGTACCCATCAAGTTTGCTCATGTTTTCCCAGCCTCATCTTACCGGTATCTGACCTGAGGCGCATACTTTTATTTAAAATAAATGAATGCTACAGAATCCAAATCAAGCTCATATATACTGCATACACAGTAAATTATCCAATACATGGCACTAAGACCGTCATTATATGGATTCCATTATATAAACATAATTTTATCGGGTATTATCATTAACATCAAGAAATGCACAAATAAGAAACTGGCACAGACCCTAGGGTGTCACTTTCGCTATTTAGATATAAAAATAAACATACATGATTCACAACCAAAGGTGGATGTCAGTCCATCACAGTTGGCATCCACTGTACTTTAAAAACCTTAATATATAAATAGGTTTTACAAACAACGCCGACCAAAGTGGTGGTAATCCCATCGAAGATGGAACCCACGACATTCTTTTAATTCCAACCACATAACACACAATTTTTTTTATAAATGACAATGGAACAGAGAGGCTGCGAAGCCCTCTTCCCGTGGAATAAAAAAACCCATAAGGGTTTAATAAAACTACAGTATAAAACTTATCTTGAGTATGGTGGAATTCCTTGCTCCTACACGACCACGATTTTCCATCCAAGAGCCTCCTGCAAAGTCAGACAACGAGTGGAGGTCAAATGCTGATTAATCCAGAGTGGGTTTTCCATATTGCAAATAGAGTAGAGGGTGTTTTACACACCTTAGTGTGTAGAGAAGAGATCTTGGAAGGAGGTGACCCTGTTGCCACCCTCGCCAGCTTCACCAAACCTGCAAGCATCCACATTGCAGTTAGAACCATAATGTATTTTAATTGACAAAACTAACAATACTAAATGAACTTACAAATTACCTTATCCAATTGTAGAGAGGGCCAAGGGTCGGCTAGTCCTCCTGTGCACTCTTATCCATCCTTTTCCTGCAAAGCAAAACAACAATACCAGTCAGTCTTTACTGCCCGAGAGTTTAAAAGAATGTTTTATAAATTATTTATAGAGCTAAGCTAACACATACCGGGTTAAAGGTAGTGAAAGGCCATGGAACGATGGTTTGGGTTCATTGCACAGCAACTGGCAAGGCTAAAACTGGTGGCAGTCATTAACACCAAACAAAAACCCCCAACACACCTCGAAAGAAAAGAATAGGTGCAATTTTACAACTACTGGGTAAAGAATTAATGGGTGAAACTACTTGACACAATAATGGAAGGTAGAGCTTCCCTCCAAAGGAGTTGCAGACCAAACAACATCAAGATAAAATGTTCGAATAGGCCAAAAAACCACAATTAAACCCTATCAAACCCTGGCCAAATCGTAATGACAAATGGAGGGATGAGATTAAATCTCAGGAAAGCCTTTAAATACCTGGCTACACTGTCAACTCGCAACCAGGACAAAACTTTATTGCAAAGGTCAAACCAAATCATAACCTTGTACCTCCCAACATATCACATGGCTAGAAATCATATGATATATTACAACATGTCAACGAATTATTTCCTAGATCAACCTTCGAATATGGTATGATCATTGTATGTCCCAAATTGTTAACCTATGATTCAATCATTTAAACTTATACCTTGCGCAAGGACTATGGTCTATACCATGGATCAAACATAACCATAATTCATGCCAAGTATTGGGATAAGGACTATGGTGTGTAACACCATAGTTCCCAATACTCACTTTCCTTCATAAAAGTATGCTACTAACATCATGTTTTGTGAGCTAGGGTGTGAAGGCTAGTGCCAATACTTAGCCTTAGGGCTAAGCAACCCTTAGCAGAATATATAATAAAGATAAATATAAAAAGTGTAAGTACATCACCTTTAGGTGCGACGGACATACCATCTTTAACTATACAAAACATGCACATAATTTATAACCTGTCAAAGATCAATAAGAAACTACTATAAGATACTTTACAATGAAACGACATGGTATTTATGGTGCAATCAATATTGCATTATTATTCATTGATAAAAGAGTATATATATATATATATATATATATATATTATGGAAATTATAGATGTATGTATAAAAGTATAGTAGAGTTAAGATAGTTATTTAATTGTAAACATGCTCTTTATTTATTCATAAATAAATTCTTTTCGTTTCCAATAGATTATAAATTTTTATTCAATTATTTAAAATAACTTTATTTATAATAAAGTTATTTATTATAACTAACTTTATAATAAAGTCATTTAATTATTCGTAAATAAATTTTTTTTTATTAAAAAATGAAATACCAATAAATACATATACTACACACCCGAATAAATATCAGTTCTTTTTATGCCCACCTGAATACAGTTGAAAGCATTTTGAAGAATAAGTATCAATCTCTTCTAATGCTCTTGTTTGTTTGGGCGATCAATACTCTACATGTAGTAGAGTATTTAATGCGATGGCGGTCGCACTGTCCACTGTCGGATTGCTCTTTAAAACGGATCCGACGATGGACAGTGCGACCGCCGTCGCATTAAATACTCTACCGCATGTAGAGTATTGTTCGCTCTTTGTCACGCCTGATTCCAGTGGAGTACAACGGGAGTTGTGTAGGATTGAAAGGGAAAATTCAAGACGTGGACAGAAACTAGAATATATACTAAAGTATAGTACACCCAACAAAATTTTAAAAATAACAATCTGTCATGTCCAGTGACCAGTCCTGTCAGGATCGTACGGGCTATACGGTTGAATCTCAAGATACGGGAGATCTTATTTGAATCGAATCTGTCCGTAACTTCCATGCGTCCTGAATTGATTGGATTAAATATCAGACATGTCTTCCTCAATAAATTTAGAGATATCATCATTAATTTTAAAGGTCCCACAATTTTCGTATGTTATCGTTGTGGATTATTAAAACCCATGGGCCATGAGTGTGAGATAAGGATTCCAACGGCTCTAAATTTTAGTTAGTTTTTATTATAAAGAATTAAAAATTTATAGAAGTTGGTAAATTTTTATAAATTAAATTTTAAAAAAATATAACTTTACATTAATTTATTATATGGAAAAAATTTCTTATAATTTTATAATTATTTAACTAAATTAAATTTAATTACTACATATTCTCTGCACATATCTTGAATTTTCTCACTGGAATCTAGTGAAACAAGAGCATCGAAAGGAACTGATAATACCTGCTCTTTATTCGATGTTGTTTGCATCCAAACCAGGGGTTAAATTTGACGGGCACCCTTACCCGTCGAGCAATTTTTATGTGACGGGTTTCTTTTGAAACTACCCTTCCTATGACGTTTAATATTTATGCTTACCCGTCAAAAAAATGACGTTCATTATTTATTTTTACCCGTCAAAAAATAAGTAAGCCACCGATCACCCCTATTGAAAAGCACCAATGGAATTCATGCACAAAAATGAGTCAACTCTGAGTGACTCGGCCTAGACATGCAACACTAGAGGTAATACAAAAGAGGGACTCTGCTGAGATAACTTTGAAGAAAATTCATGGAAAAACAGAAAGCCCAGACAGAATTATTTCTGGTTACTAAAAAAGATAAAAGAAATAACTAGATAACTTCCCCTTATCATCCAAGATGCCAATTTAAAATTAAAGAAGATATTAAGTGACATGGACAAGCTTCTGGGAGATAGACCAGTCTACATCGAGGAGGAGACTCCAGATTAGCTTGTCTCAGCTAAAACTGCCACCACAGAGTCCTCTCAGCCACATATCAGAAGTAAGACGCTATGCTGTCCTAATTTGGTTTAAAATATGAAGGAAAGTTAAATCAGTTGACTCTGCACTTTATGTATGAATCTTTAATTTTTCATATAAACAAGTCAAAGGATTTATTTGCATATGAGCTTAATGTTAAATTACTCACAATAAAAAAACATGGAAAAAGAAATCATGTGAAAGACTGGCATAAAAGAAAAACTTAAATCCATGTTATTCATTTAATTACTTACAGCAGTGCAACGAAGGTTTGGCGAGTACTGAAGAAGTCTAGAAACAAGATCTACAGCTTCTGGAGGTGTGCGCTTGTGAAAAATCTGAGAAAACAAGTCTGTTAATTTTTAAACTTACTGCGAAAGAAGAAGTTATCAAATATTAAATGAAAATGAAGATAAATATATGAACCTTGTGCCAAGGGTGAGCCTTAATCTGTGGAAACCCAAACTCGTTATAATTTGGATTCATACATTTGACTTCCTCTCGTGTTGGAGTTCCAAGGATCTACAGCCATAAACACACGTAGACCAAAACATTATACAATATTATAAACCTCAATATTCTCCAATTTCCTGTCATGTAGCAAAGTCTAATATTAACCCACGATAGTAACATTTTCTTACCTTGACAATCTCCCCTAACTGATCTATTGCAGTCTCACCAGGAAATAACGGCTGGACAAAATTACAGATCATAACATGTAAGTATGGTGTCCTAGAGAAGACTGCAAACTGAAAACTCAGTATTGCTGCCTCCTCTGGAAAGAAAGCCTTTATTCTCAAATTGGAAACAATCCAGTTACCTGACCAAGAAGCAGCTCAGCCAATACACAACCCATGGACCAGATATCAATAACAGAAGTATACTCAGTGGCACCAAATATAAGCTCAGGGGTTCTATAGTAACGGGAGCAAATGTACGATATGTTTGGTTCACCTTTTACCTGATAAGAAGAGAATAAGCATATTAGTATAGCATCTATATACAGAGTAATGAAGTTCTACATTAAATAGAGACATATCACAAATACCTCAAATCTTAGCATCCCAAGTTCTTTGAACAAAATTTAAGTTTCTAATAGTTACAAAATCCACGGCACATTAAACACTACCATCGAATAATCCAAAACAGTTCAGGAATCTACTAGTTATACTTCACAAACAACTCACCAGAACTTTTGCACTTCCAAAATCACATAGCTTTAGCTGATGATTGTGAGGATTGACCTGTTTGATACAATATTTCGGAAATGTTAAAGTTTAAATCTTTGAAAATTTTATTGAGATACAAAAACAAAGCAACTTAGATAAATAGAATAAGCTAATATAAGCTAATAGTGTAGCAAACAAACCCTCTTTCCCACCACAAATTTAACAAAAAATCCAATAGGAATTCCAGACATGGGCAAAGTTCTAATATGAGCAAAGTTACATGCATGGTAGAATGATGCCAATGGAGGTTTTGCCCAATTCTAAATCAACCCAGATCATCGTAAATTGTACATCAGATTTTGGCAGAGGAGGAAAGTTTGATACAGGTTTAGACGACTCCTATGAACAACCAATTATCATTAAAGTATAAGGCCGTCTATGAACAACTATTTATCACTAACAGCTAGCAGAAATCGGGCTTTTAAACTATTTTGTGCTTATACACTAGCATACCAAAGTTTCCATGAGGAATGAAACAAAGGAATGAAAGTAAAGGCAGGGCATATGCCCAAAAAAGCTTATGGTCACATACCAGAAGATTTTGGGATTTCACGTCTCTGTGGCATACCCCAATAGAATGAATATAGGCTAATGATCTGCAAATCTGGCACCAACATTTTGTATAAGATGATAAGGAAAAATATCAACAACTTAGTCTATTGAACAAAGACTAAAAAGCGATAAATATAAAATCATTTTATTAACTTTTCTAAAGATACTAGACTCATGAATATAGAAAATCAAAATGCACAGCCTAATTAAAAATAGGAGAGTCTCCTAACCTGATATGTATATAATTTTACATAGAACAAGGGGATTTGCTGATTCATCTTACTATAGTGTTTTGCTACCCGATAAACAGTCTCTGGTACATACTCCAGTACCAAGTTAAGGTATAGCTCATCCTTATCAGTAGTAGAAAAGAAACAATGCTTCAAAGAAACAACATTTGGGTGATCCAGAATACGCATTGTCTGCAGGTCTCTATTTTTATACCGTCTATCCTGCAAAAGTTTTTTAATAGCTACTGTTTCCCCCATCTCTAAGCATTTATCCTGTACAAGTAAAAACAATGTTAAAAAGAGCCATATTCAATTCAACTCTAATTAACAAATAAACAAGAGACCAAGGGGAGGACAGAGCATACCTGAAACACAATTCCGAAAGAACCTGTGCCCACCACTCGTTCTGCCATATAGCTGATGGTCTGTTGGGAAAAAACAAAATGGATTCCAATATATCAAGACCTTTTTCTGAGATTTTATATAGGATAGAACATAATATGTTTATTTACATCCTCAAGAGACCCTGTAGGAACTATGGGACTAAGTTGCAATAAAAAAGTACAAAAAACCTCTGCAGCTTAGCTACCTCAAGGCTGTCTCGACCTATTCTATGTATACTGTGTCAATTCTCATCTTTTGAAGTTCTTAAACACCTTAAATATAACTACCTAGTTGTTTTGAAGTTCTAAAACACCTTACATGTAACTATCTACTTGTTTAAAGGGTAAATTAAACAAGCTCTATAAACTACAAAAATATTCAGGTTTTATTAAGGGTTTCTTCTTACTTTCTAGTATACAAGATCTGTTACATGTATATGAACCCACCTAAAAAATGCCTCATGTTAAACATGACTTACTTGTTTGGGTTCACCATTTTGGCCTCCAATGGTGGTTGCAATAATATGCCCCGCTTCTGTTACATTTCCAGCTACAACAGTTGCCTTTTCTTCCATCTCCTGCAGGAACTTGCCCATTAGAAAAATTGATTTGATGCCAGAATTTGCTTTCATGTCAGAATAAAACTGTTTGGCATGATAGAATACAAATACTATAACAGATGATTCTCTTTCAAATAACCTAAACCTTCTAATCACCTTATCATTTTTTATCTTCATGGTGTTCATCTCTTTCGGAAGGCGTTCAACTCCACTCGATCTCAATTTCACTGGCGCGGTATCGGTCTCGTTTTCTATTTTCACTGCATGTCCCACACATGCAGAGGCCATACGATATGCACCAACCTACTACAACACCCAACTTTCTGCCTCGTCACCTGCCTGGATTCATGCCCATTTCCTTTAATAAAACCGAAGGACTAGGCGATACACGCGTGCATTTAGATTCTAGAATCCCAGTGAAATTCAAACAAATGGACACTTTGCTTTTCAGGGATTTTCGTTTATTTCCATAACCATCACAACAGCCCACAACCAACAGGCATAAATATAAAAATTCTTTTAAAAAACGCCTATCAGGCATCAGGCCTAATTATATTCTAAATTGGAAAGATAGGCTTTGAAACTGAACTAAACAATATATGGCAGGAACACCTTGAGGCTTGGACAGAAAAATGAGGAAAATCTGATGTATAGACATATATTGCTAATTTTATCAAAGTTCTAGAATAACAACATCAAAACCCATTAACACCATTAACCCTATGGCTAGCAACATCAAAGAAAGGCGATGGCCAGGTAAGGAATTCAAGGAATTAAATATACAGCCACGGATTGCACTGGAACAAAAGGCATATTGTCATCATATGACAGAAAAACAGTAAACCAGTTAGGGTGTTTACCTTTAAAATTAACGCTTTTCAAACCACGGTCACATGCAATCTTTTGTCCAAACAAATCCTTTACAGACCTTTCTTTCCTTTGATTTTCAACCCAAATACAAGAGGAAAGGCAACAATCTCTGGATTTAATGAAGTTATATAATTCTTCATGTAAGCCTATTCTTGGAATAAAACAGAGCAGATACAAAATCGCATCCCCTTTTCCCAGCAGCGACTGTTTGAGAAAATGTGTGCCGTGTGTAAGTAGTATCAATCAACTCCATTTACAATAGCCTGACAGGGAAACAAGAGCGTACTCTGCTTGTCCTTACGCTCCAGCCCATTTCCCAGCTACTCATGGGAGCCAAATTAAACTTTGACAATACCCATTAGGTATCCTTTTGACCAGATAAAACAATGGGCGATTAGTCAGAATCGGGTTGTAGAAGGACAGGCAGTGGATCCAGGAATTCTGTACTCAATTTGAGAAGGGGGCCAATGAGATAGAACAAACAGGACACCTTAGCCACTGTGTGACGCTATATATCAAAATACTTTGTCTTTCTTGAAAATCAATCAGATTAACTTTTTCTTGGCCATCTCCTTTGAGTCCCGAGTCTCGACTCCCTTTAGCCCTCAGGCTTCGGACGGCAATCGGGCCTTCAATTTCCAATTTCCTTAGGACAGGAGTAGTTACATTGGAACTTGGAATGTTCAATCTCGCGGGCTGCATTGCAATTTGCCGGGCCCGCATCAGTCATCTACTCATCACCTATACAACTGGTAATATATATATATATATATATAAATTAGATACTGGCAAATTTTATAAATACCCATCAAAACTACTACTGTTTTTAAAAAATGCCCTTCTTAGATGACGGGTTTTTTCCATATTCACCCGTATTTGACGGGTAAAAAACCTAAATACGGGTATACTCCCGTCAAATTTAACCCCTTCCAAACGCTGGCAGGGAACGCTGTTTCCAAACGTAACTTTTTGGGGCTGACGTGATAGAACGATGTAATCTATGATGATAGTAAAACATTTGGGGCTGACGTGAAAGAACGATGTAATATCTGACGATGATAAAACTTTTTGGGCGCTGACAACTCAAGTATAGTACACCCATCAAAATTTAAAAAATAACAATCTGTCATGTCGGTCGGGCTATACAGTTGAATCTCAAGATACGGGAGATCTCATTTGAATCGAATCTGTCCGTAACTTCCATGCGTCCTGAATTGATTGGATTAAATATCAGACATGTCTTCCACAATAAATTTAGAGATATCATCATTAATTTTAAAGGTCCCACAATTTTCGTATGTTATCGTTGTGGATTATTAAAACCCATGGGCCATGAGTGTGAGATAAGGATTCCAACGGCTCTAAATTTTAGTTAGTTTTTATTATAAAGAATTAAAAATTTATAGAAGTTGGTAAATTTTTATAAATTAAATTTTTAAAAAATATAACTTTACACTAATTTATTATATGAAAAAAATTTCTTATAATTATATTAATTGGATAAAAATTTTGGTAAGTGTTTATATTTTAGAATCTGAACACTAATTTAATTAAATTTGGATAGTTTAGGCAAAATTTGGACTTGAAAAGTGTGAATTTAGTCTTTCAAAGTGTAAAATATCAACATTTTTAAAGTGCCAAATTATGTTAAAAAAATGACAATATAGGTTTCAAAAGTGTGCTTTTTGAACACTTCTTAACCAAGTGCACTTTTTTATTTAAAAATAATTTCAATTAGAAAAATGTATTTTTACTTTCCAAAGTTGTGCTCTTTAAGTGTGCCTCCTAGACAATTTTGCTAAGGATTTCTTAGTAACATATCACCATTGATATATTAAACATCAAGATAGAAACACGTGGATTTCAAGAATCCATCAATTATATCATCCATGTAAAGTCGAAGCCATACCCAAATGTAGGCGACTTCGGGAACAACTAGCCACAAGGTAGAGAAGGCATGTCACAAAATGAAGAAAGAAGCATGCATGAAGGGACACCTTGAGTAGAAGGCCAAGAGGGAGATTTTAACGCCAAATATCATTGAAAGACAAGAATGGTATGCTGAATTTTACGGCAGGAGATCCAAGCATTCAATAATCCAATGCAAGGACAAGAGAGGGGCGAGGGATAGTACTTTCAATCAGTCGAAGGAAGGACTAGCATTTGTGATTCTTATTTATGATGATTATCTGCCATGTGAAGAAAAGACGAAAAATTGAGGTGGAAGAGATATCCCAGGATAAGTTCTTGATACAAATTTTAAATCCTCATTGAAGGCATTCGTAAGAAAGACAAAAGGGTGATGTTGAGCCCTGTACCCATATTGGAACCTCCATAATGACTCAACATGCATAAAGAGAGAGTTGAGGCACAATGGAAAGATATCATGGTGATAGATACGATAATAGACATATCAGTTGACAACCTACTTATCGAATTCCTACAAAGTTACCTGTGGTACCAACGGCATTTCATCTCGTTGGGATGGTTTCCCTGTGAATTGGAAAATATTACAAATGCGACAGTATTCAAGAGCGTCTAAATGAATGGTAGGCCACCATAATCCTTCTTGTAAAATTTTATTCGTTGTGGCTTTCCCTGCATAGTAGACCCATGCCACGTCGACGTGAGCTTCATCTAACAACATTGTTTTCTCATGTTCCTTTATACAGTAATGTAGTGTCTCATCTGGTCCTAAGCTATATAAATGTACAAATATAAGATGAAAATCTGCAGCTTTTACAAGCAATTGCTTCTTTTACGTTGTACTAAATCCTTCTGGTGCACTCCCTATAGTCAATAAATTCACAATTTATTTATAATAATCATCAACTATTTTTACTGCAAATAGTTGTGCGGCATGAAGATTATCATCTAAGATGGTGGGTTCTTCCCCTTTTTCTAACCTTCAAAGATGGTTAGGACCTACATTCAATCTTCCTAGTTTTACAACAATTTCAAAATTGAATTCTTGGAAGAGAAGGAGCCAGTGAAATGTTAGTTTTTCATCATATAAGCTAGTTTTATGATCTTAGGATCTTTTCACTGAGAGAATAACAAGCAAAGCAATAAAACATAAGCACATCACAGGAGACAAGAGACACAAAGAGTTTTTCTCGGGGAAACCATAAAGGAGAAAACCCCACAACTTCCTCAGAGATAGAATCAACACCAAAACAGTAAAATCCCAAAACAGTAAGATGCACTCCCGACAGTAGTAGTCTTCTTCTTGTCTAGTCCCAGTGTATTTCCTTCCTCACTAATGCACCACACTTGAGTGAGTGAGTGATGTGTTGCAAGTGATAAATAGAGAGGCTCTCACTCTCTATTTATATTCTTCCGTTCACTTGAAGTGCACTCCAACATGTCAGCCTCACTTAACAATTACTTACTAGAGCCGACATCTCTAGGAGTGTCTAATAACCCTAGTGCCCCACCACTTGTGGGGACTTTGCCTCCTCTGACCAATAGGAGGGTAACACAATGGTGGGGACTATTGCCCCGAATTACAATGACTCACCTAGGGTCGACTTCACTAGGATAGTCTAATAACCCAAGGGCCCCACAACTGTGGGGACTTTAACCCTTGATCAATATGAGGGTTACCCACAATGACTTGACATGACTTTCTCATTATAGAAACTTTCTAGAATAAACATCAGGGTATGACATGACTCAAATACATTACAATACATCCTGGAATGAACATCGGGTTACAATAGGTAAGAAATACAAGTGAATACATTCCAAAGTTACAATTACATCAACACTCCCTCTTAACTAGGAAGGTATTCTCTTGACACAAATTATCAGCACAAGTCTTCTTCTCTGTATCATCTAAGTCATCGTCAGGTCTTCATCATCTTCAAAGTCATCTTCAACTTCAAGTCATCTTCATCTGTAAGGCATCTTCATTTGGATCTAGATCATCACTCGATCTGGGTCATCATCTAGATCATCACTAGATCTGGATCATCATGGAACATCATCACTGGATCTGGATCATCACTTGATCTGGATCATTATGGAACATCATCACTGGATCTAGATCATCTCTCAATCTGGATCAACATCACTGGACTGGATCTGGATCATCACTCGATCTGGATCAACATCATTGTACTGGATCTGGATCATCACTCGATCTGGATCAACACTACTGGATCATCATCACTAGATTTGGATCATCACTCGATCTAGATCATTGTTGGCTATCATCACTGGATCTCAATCATCACTCGATCTGGACCATCCCTGGTGCTATCTCATGATTCTTCTTGTCATAGGAAGTTCTACAGAGCCAGCCTTTTTTCATGCTGGTTGTAGGCCTAGCCTCCATGTAGGTCTTCGCCCAACACTTACATCTGACCTACTCGTCAGAAAGGCACATCCATCCAGACAGGAACACATCCTATCACAGTGATGGAAGATTTCAGCACTTACATCTAACCTACTCATCAGAAAGGCACATCCATCTAGATAGGAACACATCCTATCACAGTGATGGAAGACTCCCATCCAGACAGGAACACATCCTATCACAGTGATGGAAGATTTTCCCACTTTCATCCAGGTTGGAACACATCCTACTTACAATGATGGAAGACTCCCATCCAGACAGGAACACCTCCTATCACAATGATGAGATATTTCAGCACTTACTCTGAGCATGTGGGAACACATCCCTCAGTCGCTCCAGAAAGGCTCTGCACTTACATCCATCCAGACAGGAACACATCCTATTCACAATGATGGAAGGGCTTGCACTCACATCTGATCCTACAAGAACACATCCCAGCAGTCATATCAGAATGGACCCCAGTCCTCGACTGAGCTACCTGGTAACTGACCAGGTGCCTCCATTCTCCTAGAGAATGGTAGTTGCCCTTACATTCGACCTTCTCGTAGGAATGGCCAACACTCACATCTGACATGGAAGGAACTAAATCCTTTAGCCATGAACATAATGGTTCAGCCCTTACATCTGATCAAGTGGGAACACATCCCTCTATCACATCAGAATGGCTACTCAGTCCTACACTGAGTGATCCTGGTAACTGACTAGGTGCCTCCATTCCTAGAATGGCAATTGCCCTTACATTTGTCCTACTCGACAAAATGGCCAGCACTCATATCTAACATGGAAGGGAGAAACCCTCTCACCATGACAAAATGGCTTAGCCCTTACATCTCACCTGCTCGTCAGAATGGCTGTGGATCTTAGCACTCATATCTAACATGGAAGGAACCAATCCTCTCACCATGACAGAATGGATCAGACCTTACATCTGACCTGCTTGTCAGAATGGCTTTGGGACTCATCACTTTTCCTTGGAGGAAACCTCGATCTGGAGAACACCAAGTCTCTCCCTGAAGTACTCGAACTTCATCCTAGCCAATGGATTAGTCAATACATCAGCTATCTGTTCCTCCGTTGCAACATGCTGGAGCTTCACTGCTCCTCTCTGCACCATATCCCTGATATAGTGATACTTGATCTCGATATGCTTCGACTTGTCATGGAACACTCGATTCTCTGACAACTTCACGCAACTCTAGTTGTCACAATGTATACAAGTAGCATCCAACTAGAGATCAAATATATCAGAAAGTAGCTTCTGTAGCCATACTGCCTCACAACTAGCTGAACAAGCTGCGACATACTCTGCTTCAACTGTACTCAGTGCCACACAGGATTGCTTCCTGCCAAATCAAGAGATCACACCTGATCCCATACTGAAGCAACATCCTGAAGTACTCTTCCTATCGATGGCACTGCCTGCCCAATCTGAATCAACATAACCCTCTAGGTTAATCTTTTGATTCGCATTGTACTTGAGCCCATAATCAACTATACCCTTCAGGTACCTCAGAATATGCTTTGCAGCAGTCAAGTGAACACTTCTCGGATCTGTCAAGTACTGGCTCAAGGTGTTCACAGCAAAGCAAATGTCTGGTCTCGTGTTCGTCAGGTACATCAATGCCCCAATCATCTGACGATACATCGTAGCATCAACCGAATCTGATGAAGCATCACTCAATAGCTTCAGGTTCGATGCCATAGGTGTGGCCATAGCTTTGCAGTCCATCATCCCAAACCTCTTCAGGATCTCTACTGCATACTTCCCTTGTCCACACCTCCATGCCTAGAAAATAGTGCATCGACACATAACAATAGCATCACTGGTCTTCCGCCTTCAACCTTGAATCAAAGGTTGGAATCCACTTTACTCTCAGTAAATCCTAGATTCATCAGTAATCTATCCATCCTGTTGTACCATGTCGATCCTTAGGATATTCTGTAGTCACTCCCTCTAAAGCGAAGCATCATACTCCCTCTGTCTTCTGTATTCTATACACTAAAAACATTCTGTACCGGAGTGACAAGTATCTTCCTATGCTACTAATATTCTATGTGACCATCTAGTGTATAGACTTGCATCTTCAACCTTGTAGCAAAGGTTAAGATCTTCATCAGGCTCATCATGTATGTGTTTAAACTCTTACTGGCTACAAATGTCTCTTCGTAGTCTAGGCCTTCTTTTCGTGAGAAGCCTCGTGCTACGAATCTTGCTTTGTATCCCATGATCTTTCCATCTACTGCATGATGGAACTACAAACTTCTCTTCATGTGTCGATACTACATCCTAGACATCATTCTTCTTGAACTAGTCTTCCCTTTCTTCTTGGTGGCTAGAAGGTTCTGCATCAATGATGTCACTGCACTTGTCATATTATTCTTCATTTTGAAATGTCGTCACTTGCTCTTCAGAACAAGTCTTCATTCTTCTTTGCTTGTAGGCGATTATGTATGCGGTCTTTCCAACAATTCAAATGCATTTGTATGGTTAGAAACATTTCATAAGGAATATTCATACTGGCAAACACTTATGCATAAATATATTATCATGCAACTATTTTAGCCAATACAACATTCATCCATATCTCATGAAACTTTTCTAGATGCCTTCCATCTCTACCAGGACAACATTGAGATTGTGCACTAATCCAATATGTCAGCAAAGAGGTTTCATTCTAGATAAGTAGCAATGGAGAATTTGTATAGCACCATGAGCTACTTACCCATCACATGCATATTAGTAGTATACTGTCATTAATGCAAACATCCATCATGCATGATACATCAATTGAATATAAACAAATGCATAACAAAACAATGACAATTGAATACTTATCTTTGTGGGTATACTCCTTCTTGAGCCTTCAGCTTCATCGTCTTCTTCATTCATGATAGCATCGTTTCTTATCCAAATGCTAGGATGGATAAGAAGTTCTTCAAGAGTCGAGTTCTTCATATTCCTCATCGCTTGCAGGATCTTCTTTGGATGGTGAGAGCTTGATCTTCAATTGCTCCCATCTTCTCTTCTCTTCTTATGAGTCGAGCTTCTTCTTCTTCTCGAAGTCTGCTAAAAGTAATCACTTCCTTCTGCCACACATTCCTTGCATGAACGAATCCCATGATCCTGGGAGGCTATTCAAGGTGGCCATCACCACTTCTGCATTCTTCACTTCTTCTTTTACCACTTCAAGTTGTTCTTGATTTGAGAGACTCTTATGACTGCATGGTCTCTGCATTCTGGATCTTCACATTCTTCAACTGGTTTCTCAAGGTCATATTCTAATTTCTGTTCTTCCCTTCAAATAGCTTGGTTAAGGAATCAAAACATCTTTGGTGTCTTTAGGGAGAAACTTGTAGTACAAGTTGATTCGTGACTGAATCAGCAATGATCTTCTTGTCCTTGACCAAGTTCTTCTTGTGTAAGGCTTCTAGCCTCATCTCCCTCTGGAACTGGAACCTCTATACTCATGTAGGTGTCCAATCCATTTTCTTCAAAGAGATCAAATACTTCTATGCTTGGAAGTTATGAACTTCACCAAGCTTATCATCAATCTCATTACTTTGAAATGAGAACCTCAAATGAAAATAGCAATAGATTAGATCTTACTGATTTGAGGTGTTCGTCTTGGTTCCGGAGTTGGCTGATCTAGGGTTTGTCACAGAAAACCTAATTTTCAAAACTTGTAATATCTCAGATATGATTGGATATACAGATATATCTCTTCAAATGGAGCTATCCATTGTACTCTTTTTCTGAAAACAGTGGAGGGAAGCTCCCGAAACAGGAAGCCCTAATTTTCCAATTTCTTCTGCAGAAATGTCTGTTACTGTTTCTATGATATCTCCAAAATTACTAATCCTATATGTCTTAAAGTGTGCACTAAGGTAACTTCACATGTCCCTTATCTAACACCATAGGTTTCATCAGAATTGGTTTCACCATTTGGGATTTATGATCCTTTTCCCAAGGTGACCTATTACAGGACTGTTCAGAACAGTGAAGTTGTATGGCATGCCACGTGTCATTGGTTCATCTTCTAAGTCTGATATTCGTACCACATAAAGTACAGTCTATGCCATTTCTAGAATATCTTTAGGAATTCCATTTGGACCTCTGTAGCTCAAGATATTGCAATTCGCCCCAGGTGTCCTGTTTATGGATGATTTCTGGAAGAGGCTGGAACCCTAACTTTGAGAGATCATATCTCCTGGAATATAGTGAATCCGATGCTTAATTTTGGATACAGTGTTTTTCAGGATTTTATTGTTGGCCCCTGCAATTTTTAGCTTTTGATACTTTTCCAACCTTGGAATACAGCGACTGTACCAAAACTTATCAGTTTTAGTATTTATGGTTTTTCAAGCTCAGGGTCAAACTAGGGTTTGACTTTCCTGGAGTTTCACCCAACAAAATTTCCTGATACAGGTTTCTAAAATTTGGTTTTTATGAGGAGAATAATCCTATTCTGGTCTCACTCAAAAATTCCTCTTCTGTAGAAAGCCCTAATTTCCACATCGAAGACTGAAAATGCTTGGAATCAAATTCTGCTTCGATAGAAAGATGCGCTCTTCAATGGAGAGTTAGCCTAGCATACTTTTGTTGATGGATTGTGGAGAGAGACCCAAAAATTAAGAAGCCCTAGATTATGTAGCTGCACAATGTCTTCTTCTCAGGTTAGCTCTGATACCATGTTAGTTTTTCATCATATAAGCTAGCATTATGATCTTAGGATCTTTTCATTGAGAGAATAACAAGCACGGCAATAAAACATAAGCACATCACAAGAGACAAGAGACACAAAGAGTTTTTCTTGGGGAAACCATAAAGGATAAAACCCCATAACTTCCTCAGAGATAGAATCAGCACCAAAACAGTAAAAGACCAAAACAATAAGATGCACTCCTGACAGCAGTAGTCTTCTTCTTGTCTAGTCCCAGTGTATTTCCTTCCTCACTAATGCACCACACTTGAGTGAGTGAGTGATGTGTTGCAAGTGATAAATAGAGAGGCTCTCAATCTCTATTTATATTCTTCTATTCACTTGAAGTGCATTCCAACATGTTGGCCTCACTTAACAATTACTTACTAGAGCCGACATCTCTAGGAGTGTCTAATAACCCTAGTGCCCCACCACTTGTGGGGACTTTGCCTCCTCCGACCAATAGGAGGGTAACACAATGGTGGGGACTATTTCCCTGACTTACAATGACTCACCTAGGGTCGAATTCACTAGGATAGTCTAATAACCCAAGGGCCCCACAACTGTGGGGACTTTAACCCTTGACCAATATGAGGGTTACCCACAATGACTTGACATGACTTTCTCATTATAGAAACTTCCAGGAATAAACATCGGGGTATGACATGACTCAAATACATTACAATACATCCGGAATGAACATCGGGTTACAATAGATAAGAAATACAAGTGAATACATTCTGAAGTTATAATTACATCAACATGAAAGATATCCCCCCCAACACTGGCTTATTGGCTAAGTATTTCAAAGTATAATGATTCCTAAACATCTAAAGTGACCACCCAATAAATAGTGCCAAAATTTTTGGAGTGCATATACCATGGCAAGCCCCTCCCGCTTTGTCATTGTATAATTTTTGTCTATAGTCGACAACTTTCAACTATCAAATGCAACAGGGTAATCGGTAGAGCCCTCGCCTACTTCTGTAAGAAATTCTCCAAGTGAGACAAATGATGCATCGAAATGCACATGTAATTCTTTCTGCTAGTCAGGAAATACTAAAATAGGTGCTAAAACCATTTTCTCTTTAAGCACATCAAGACTCTTTTGACATTCTTCATTCTTCTTAAAATTGACATCTCTCTTTAACAACTTCTCCATTGGAGCAATGATATCCACACACCATCTGATAAATTTACTGCAATAACCAGTATGACCTAGCCTAGCCCTCAATTATCTAACCAATGACGGTGGTGATAGGTCAACAATGATTCCAATCTTCGCAGGGTCCATTAGTATTCCTCTCTAATAGTATTTGAAACTGAGGCCATTCTGAAATGAATTGTTTATAAACATCCTACCATCATGTTGGTGTAGCTTTCAAGGCCACATCAAGAGCTAATAACTATTGAGGTTCCAGTACCTTATCTTCAAGTTCTGTAAAAAATGTGTCCAAATTTGGTAATCCCTCATAAGTAGGTATATCACATACCTCAGTACCCACCTATCGTAAATATTTTGTGATTCTCACACATTTCCACATCGAAACTTCACGAAACCGGTTCTTCCAATTTTCCAATGCTTCCCCTAAATCTGATGAACATGAAATTTACCACCAGTTGTAGGATTTATATAGCCATCCATCACATATGATATATTGTAAATATTATCCAAGTATCCTTGTTGGCACTCACCTTTCATTGGTTGGACATATTTTTGGCCCTCCAAAGGGTCAATTGGAGAAAATACCCACAATTTTTAGTCTTCAAATGAACAAATATGTTTTTTAAAGTTTATGATAGTTTGATTTTCAATAGCCCAATTGATTCTAGAAGTCCTGGATAAGAATTCATATTGTCTAGAATGTATATCACTTCAAAGTTTACATGGGTTGAGAGCCCTTCATCCTCGACAGGAACCTGTGGTAGTTGACCAATGGGAAGAACCTTCAATTGGTTAACTAGCTTCAACTGAATAGATGATCACACTAACTTGCGTTTTGGGCCATGATTTCCCATGTTTTCCTTCTCAAGATGCTAACATCTTATCCCATGAGTCAAGAATATTAAAATCCATATCATAATCGCCTATTTGAGCATTCATGCACAATTCTATATTAGTATTCATTGTTTTATGAATATGATTGACATTCTTTTTCCGGTCACAGACTTGTCAGGATTTATTCTATTAGAGATGATATCTTTGCCAAAGCATCTCAGTATTCTTAACACGAACTAAACAAATTTTCAAGAAATCCTTCAAAATGCTTACCTTTCCTGTTGATTTCTTTGAAATCGATTGGTCAAAGCTTGGTGGCATGTAAATGACTGGACCTTTGTCAAACATTGAAAATTTAGCAGATTTTGAGTCACAGTTTCTGTCAACAAACTCATTTCATGCATTGAAGAAGACTCATTTTTCCTTCTGAACATCAAATGGTACTTCCTTTTGTACCACATGTCTTATTCATATATTTTCCCATGGTTTTCCTCTCTAGTCGTAACACCTCCCCTTGTTAAAATAGTAATGCTAAGTTCTTGGGGTTTAGCTGAAATATTCTGAACATTCTGATTTGCATTTGGGAGCTGGTTCTGATTCGCAATGAACTTGGCTTGTTATTTCACAATAAGTTGTGGACATTCCTCAATAGTATGATCCAACACTTTACAATATGAACATGTCGATGTAGGATTTGTACAGTCTCTATCATAATGTCATGGTTTTCCACAATTATAGCAAATAATTTGGCCTCTCCCTCGACCAAATCCTCCTCCTCTTCCTCAACCTCTAAAAGTAACATCCTCCCTTGGATGAGGAATTATGCATGTGATCTCTCAAATTGCATTTTCAAATCATTCTTCATTAAATATGTATCCACTACCTTACCTTGAAAAAATTCGTATGCTCTACAGTCCTTTTCATCATGGCCCACAGATCAACATAAATTGAAAAAAAGACTAGCGCGTGGAATTAATATATTTTGCAAATCATTATTCTCAAAGGTAATATATTTTTTGACAGATTCGACACCATGGCATCTGTAATGTCCCCAACCTTCCTACCGATGAAGAGGACGCTATTGACATACTATATATCCAGGAAACTAGCCCCATGAACATACAACATGATAAAAATTGAAATGCTTTGAACTAAAACATGCATAGATGCATAATTATTTATCATACAGTGGAAGCAAACTACATTCCATTCAAGAATTTAGCATGTTCACCATTTCCATCAAACATCAAATACAATTGCAAAGATGAAATAGACAAGAATACTTATCTTACGAAGAACCTCATCCTCAAGTAGCTATTTCGCTGCAACGTTCCACCCAACCATAGGCCACTATGCTCCTTAATCTCTCAACAACATTGCTACCCCTGAGCTGGGCATGATTCCCTAAGGAAAAGGAAACTAGCAAGCTCACACATAGCCAAAGATATGTCAAAACTCAGTCAAGCCAAATCTATGTTTGCATTTATCATACCGCAAGGGGACAGACCAACACATAACCAAGCCAACAAGTTGTGTATATCAGGTTATCAGGAGATGGAAGCACTGTTTGCTAAGCTAGTGGGCTCACTAAAGAGCTAAGGATGCCTACACCAGAACTAGCTTGACCCCTAAGACATCCACACACACCCAACATTAGGAATCATTCCCTTCTTTGCTGCACAGTCCCTTAGTCCATGACTTCCCTTCTAGTGCTATTCAGGGGGGTGTAGAGAAGAGAGCCATCCCTTTAGCTCTGTCTATGAGGCTCCTTCAAAATACTAGTTTTTTCAAGAAGGCTCCTTTCCACTCCTACACATTCCAAAGACCAATTGCATACACAGCAATATACACAATTTCTGAGTTGAGGAAATAGTTTGGCAACAAAATGAATTTCTAAGGTGGTGAAAACAACCCCCGAACAACAATTCGTATCCCAGGGACGTTTTGGCCCTAACGTGGCCAAAAACAAATTTCTCAACAACACCCAAGAGAACGTGGTCTCTCCTCTAAATCATTGGGAAATACCAAACGATTTTCAGCTTGGAAATGGTGGGGCAAAACAATAGAAAATGTTGGGGAACCCAAAAATGGATTTGCAAATAGAGAAAAACACCAAGGAAAGAAAATACGATTTCAACAATCGTTTAATGGCTTCTTAGGGCCAAAATTGACCTTTGCAAAAACCCAAATCGTGTTTTCGATTTTTGAAGGTGTTTATGGAAATACAGGAGCCCAAAATGACTGTTATGAAACCTAAAACATGAATCTAGCTTCTTGGCCACTCAACAAGGTAAAAAAAACAATTCCCAGGCATTGAAAAATCCATGAAAACATAGGAAAACGTAAATCTTCCTTGCCCACTTACTGAACAATACCAAAATGAATTTCTGTGCATGCAAAAATGAGGAAAATGATTCCCAACATGAAGGATGAACACACAGGAAGCTTTAGCTACATGCCAGAAGCCCACGTGAAGAAGAATGGGTGAGTAATGGCTTGGGCATGCCTTCCCAAGCATTTACTTGCCCCACAAGTCAGAAAAACGTTTTCCAAAATCTGACGACTTCTTTAATTCGAATTTCTAACTGCCATACTCTTCCCCATCCCCATGCATTAACTAACTCAACCATTTTTGGAAGAATTAAATGATTGGGTGAATGAGACAAGAAAGGTAGTTGTCTGTTTGATGGGTTCTCCCATTGACATTTGGATTTTCCCCAATGGCCCCAAAGGTTAAATATTCCCCCCTCCTTATCCTTAGGAAATCATGCCCCCACCTATTTTAATGTTGCATAGACATAGCTGGTTGTGGGCATTTTAATTAAAATGCATATTTACATGATGCCAAAAATTATAATGTGCCAGATAGCACCATTCACCATCGGCAACGATTTTAATCGTCGGAACATAAAATGTTAAATCGATGATGGGGCTTTTGCCTTTAGCTCCACACCACGATTAATTACAATATATACATCATATACATTTAATGCAAATGGGGTCAAAACCGAGGTGTTATAGCATCCCTTGTGAGCTTAATGTATTAGTGCACCAGAAGCAATGTAGTCTAGGAAGTCCCGACATGAATCCCTTATTATGGCCTTTAGTTTTGCACCATGTACACCATATTTCTTCACGGATTTCATTTCCCTTCTTGATATCATGTATTTGCAATGAAAGATTAGCTAATTATTATGGATTTGCACCATTCTTGCACTAGTTTCTCCGACTGGTGAAGTGTTTGATTTCAGGAAAATCTCTAGATATTCTATATTGGATACTATCTTCTGTTTAGGGGAATGAAAATCTGGGGTAATAATGCAACAATCAACCATTATTTACGTTGGATATTGGAAATTTGGAAATTTACCTTAGCTATCAGGGTCTTGAATCTCTAGTCAAAATCCCATATAGACTCGCCTGACACTACAACAAATATTGGAATTAGTGTCCCATTTAGCGTCCCTTTTTAGTGTAATTTTTTTCTGCATTGAATGGTCAAACTAGACGCTAAATGGGACGCGTCATGGACAAAACTTAAAGCATCTCAAAAAACGTCTTTTTTTGCTTCCTAAATAGCATCTTTTATGGCGTCCAAAATAGCGTCTCTTTTTTTGCTTCCAAAATAGAGTCCAACTTTGCTTCCTAAACAACGTCGAGGTTTGCTTCCAGAATAGTGTCTAACTTTGCTTCCTAAACAATGTCAAAGTTTGCTTCCTAAATAACGTCCTATTTTGATTCCTAGCAAGTGTCTGCTTCTGCTTCTTAAATGACACCCCTGTTAGCACCGTATTTGCATCCTTAATAGCATCATGTTAGCACCCTATTGCAGCTGCAACGGTTCTCCCCAAATTTTTTAAATTTTGGTCCCCTCCTCATCATTTAAGGTTGCTTTGAATCGTTTGAATCCGTGAACTATTTTTTGGTCATGCTTTAATTTTGAATGATTTTTGAATATTAACTCTCGTCTTGGTCTTCGGAAGTTGCGTGTGTTTTGAAGTTGTTTTGGGTCACAGATATTGAGTTTGGTTTTGCTAATTGTTCTTTGAAGGGCCGTTGTTTCAGAGGTGAAGTAGATTTTGACCGTTGTTGAATTTTAAAGCTATTTGAACACTTAATATTTTATATTGATCGGGCATCAATTTTTGTTTGATTGAAAGCCATAGTCTTCTCCTCTTCCGTCGTTGCGGCCCCCAAAGCAGATCAGCACCTAAAGTGTAAAGCACTCCGCCCGCCGATGCATATTAGTCTTTTAGTCGGAAGCTGTAGTCTTTTCCTCTTCCGTCGTTGCGACTGTGCAAATATTTCGTCTTCCGATGTCAATGTCCTTTCGACTTCTGATTGAGAACTTTCCCACCCGCATCTTAGATCCTATCTTTTCCGACTCCGATAGGCTTAAGTGGTTTCGCAGTGCCCATCACTTTTAAGACCCGCTTATGCGGTGGTGAATGTATCTACCCTTCCGATGTTAGTATTTTGAGCCGCCGATGAGTGTTCTATTTTCCGTCGTTGGTGATGTCTGTCGAGCCTATAGGTGGACGAGGTAGTGGTATCGACGTTGTTAAAATTCTCAGAACAAGTGGTGCACCTGGTCTTGTGGATTAGCCGTTTAGCTGGTTTAATTTGACGTTTTGTTTAGAATGCAATCCCGATGAATGATGCATAATGATTAACTACAGGAAGATCCAAAATACTTTCCATATTGCCGCGGTGTGAAGGCACTGATAGGAGACAAGATCTCAAGGGGCGCGAGCAAAGTAAAAGACAAAATTGAAAGCAACAAAGGTGTAGATCTGGAAGTTCCATCCGTTACTCAGCCGATCATGAGCATCCACAGAAAAGATGTAAAAGAGGGATATGAAACGTTCAAAGGACCAAAAAGTCACACGTTTGGGGGAAACCCAAGCGGTCTACTGTTTTGTTTAAATATCTAAAAGTTAGAAGTTATAGGGGCTTTTTCCCCCTCGAAAACTTGTAAACTATTGCTTGTAAGAGGAACTACTTCGTTTTACAGCCAGAAATTGCAAATTTTCCAAGTTGGAGAAAGTGCTTTATGGAATGTATCAATGTGATTAAATGAGCGATGTTGAATGGGAACTATTTCGTTTTCAACTGTGTTTCATTAACTGTGAGAGCGTTCTAGCTTTCTGAACCTATGTTCTTGTCTGAATGCTTTCTGGTATTTTCTGTGATGTTTTCCACTATGAGTAATGGGATTTTTAATTGTTGATGAGCTATCTTATCATGTATACTTTCATTCATGTTTATATGTTTGGTTGTAAGAATAGCTATCTGTGATTCACCATAACACATGAACAGTTGTGCATTACTCATGAATTAATATTCAGCTCTCTAGAGATAGTGTAGTTAGTATTTACTTTGTTATTGTTTATGTGATTTAGATGTTTGTGAGCTCTAAGACGAGAGGTAAGAACCTGCGCATCATGTTGTGACAGCTCCTTGCATCCTTTATCACCCTGCATTGTTAGTTAGGCACGTGCATTTCATATTTTAAGTCAAAATACAAAAAAAAAACATACACGGTGGAGCGGGCCGCAACCGATGAACCCTTTTGTTTCTTGACCTATGGTAGCCAGACCGCAAACCAGATGGATTCCCTACACCAAACAGTCACGGGCTAGTTGGGAACATTGACTGGGGAGAATCCCTTGCTATTGTTGCCTGCAAATTTCCAGGCCTCAACAGTTTCTGGCGCTAGAAGGAGGGCCGCCAGTGCATGGATGGCCGAGGAAACCCGTTTTCCCGAGATTATTCCACCAGTAACAGTTTAGTAAGCAGTGGGCTTCATAATCCAATTTTGGAAGAAAGGGGTAGAGAACATTTATTTTCTGTCGACAACGAAGTTGTTAATAATTTGAGAAGACACACCAGGGCATATGTGAAGAAGATTGGAGGATTGTTGATCATCCCTGAATTGCCCAGAAGAGAATATAAAAGGAAGGATCATCCTATATTGGAAGACTCGGTGCTGGTTGGGGATTGGGAAGAGTTAGTAGAGACAGCCTTACAGGAAGTTGTACTGCCTTTGAATTAGGAAGGCCTGGATACTCCTCACAGTTCTCCTGCTCACACTCCTGTTTGCTCACCCCCTCACTCTCCACCTAGACTCATGGCTGGTGTAAATGCCAATCAACCACCCAACCCACCGAATCCACCACCTGCATGGAGAGCCAGATCACCTTTAAACCTAACACCTCCGTTACATGATTTACCTCAATCCTTTGAAAAGATGCTGCCCAAATTCGACCCAAGTGAGAAGATACTAGTAGATGACCACTTGCAAAGTTTTTACTTGGCAATAGAAGGGTTAAGGGCTGGGGAGCATGAAGATGTAGTTTGCAGACTATTCTCGTACACCCTTAAAGGAGCAGCAACATCTTGGTATTTCGGTCTGCTTGCAAACTCTATTCTTGATTGGGACACCTTCGAAAGGATCTTTAGAAGTAAGTATGCAGCTCAAAAGACTCATGCAGCCCTCATGAAAGGGCTATGCACCTTAAAGAAAGAGAGAAAGGAGAAGGTGCACAGCTTCACTCAAAGATTTGCAGCGTACCTCAAGAATTTTTCTGAGGCTGATAAACCTTCGGATAAAGTCCTGATTGAATATTATACTTTGGCGTTAGGACCCAATCTGGCCATGTTCGCCAAAATGAAGGCCAAGCCCACATTGGCAGAGATGTATGAGGAGGCAGAAAAGGTAGAGGCTGAGAGAGAAAGCATTGAAGATTATCTTGAATGTTCAGGAGAGAAAATGGCAGGAAGAAAATCCTTGTTGTTTACTAAGCCTAAGGAAGAACAATCGCCAGATTTTGAAAATATGGAAAAAATGATGCAGAAGCTTTCTAACAGAATTATAGACTTAGAAAAAGAAAAGGAAGCTTAAAAGTTCTACAAACCCTATTACAAGAAAAGGGAGGACAGCAATCAATCCCAACCTCCTCCACACAATTTAGCATCTATGAATTTAATAAAGGTAGGAATGGACAATTTTTGCACTTTCCACCAACAACCACACTCTGAAAAGAATTGTCCTCAATGGATAAACTCAATGACGTTGGTAATGAATCAGCTGTTAGATTCTAAATTAACAGAAGGTGGAGATGAAGAAAGAAAAGAAAGTACCACTTCAACGAAGGAACAAGAAGAAGAAACCATGGTTCTGTGGAATTCTGTTTCGTTATTTGATGCTGAAGAAGAAAAGAATTGGGGCTACAAGGACGTCCTGGAAACCAACGTAACAACAAGGAGCCAAGGGTCGGTTAAAGAAGACAGTTTCATACTCCCGAAAATCAAAATGCTACAGAAAAATGTTAAAAAATTTCAAAATAATTCCTCGGCTGATAAATTTCCTGAATTCACTATTACCAACCAAGATCATAGGCAGAATGACACATTTGCCAAGCCAAATGAAGAAAAAATGAATGTGAATAAGACGCATCCCATTGAAACGCAGATGGATTATGACATCGTGGAAGATATGAAAAAGGTAAAGGCGAATGATTCACTATTCAAAATGTGTAAAGTGCCGCAGCAAAAAGAAAGACTATTGAAAGCGCTTGAAGCATCAGAGGAGAGTCTGCCCTCTGACAATCAACCCAAACAAGAGGAAGAAATCAGAGAAACCGGCATTGGAGGTAAGTCTAAGAACAAGCATCCACCTTTCCTCCTCACTTTTGAAATTTTTAATCATAACGTACATAATTACATGGTAGACTCAGGGGCGTCGGTTAACGTCATGCCATTATTAGTCTGCAAAAAGATAAATGGGAAGCCTAAGACATCTACTTGGAGGGTGGTTCAGTTGGACAGGATGAATGTAAAGGTAGTTGGTGAGATGGAGGATGTCCTAGTCCGCCTGGCGTCAAATGATAAAGTGTGCCAAGTTATTGATATCGTGGTGGCCGACATCCCAGATGCTTATGGTCTTGTTCTGAGCAGAGATTGGTCAGCCAAACTAAATGGATATTTTGCCTCTGATTGGTCCCATCTGTGGCTTCCATATAAAGGAAGTCTGAACCAAATTAATATTTTGAGGGAGCCTCACATGAAGTACAACGTTACTCAACTTGAGGAGAAGAATGAACCGGTGGATTCTGTGTTGGGAAATTATTTTATTAAATTGGAACCAAGAAATTACCAAGCAGAAGAAGCCAACAACATGTCAGATACCCAGCCTGATCTCCTTCAATTTTCATAGGCTGACGAAATTGACTGTAAAATAGTAGATTTAGCAGTAGGAATAGACTCGCATATAGTAGTTAGTGATTTCTGGACATTGTTTTTTGATGGCTCTAAGACGTTAGAAGGGTCAGGGGCCGGCTGTGTCCTGATCGACCCCCAGAAGAATACACATTTCCTTTCATGTAGATTAGAGTTTGAATGTACGAATAATACAACCGAGTATGAAGCATTGGTGCAGGGCTTAAGGAAAGCAATTGAATTAAAGGTAAGTAATCTAAAAGTTTTTGGAGATTCTGAAATAATTGTAAAATAGATTCGGAATAAAATAGATTGTGTTTCTCGTCACTTAAAGGATTATCAAAATGAGGTATGGGACCTACTCAAGTGTTTTAACACATTTAATATTATTTCGATTCCAAGGCTAAAAAATGCAGCGGTTGACTTGTTAGCCACATTAGCTACTAGGCTTGTGCCTACTAATAATGGATGCTCCGTTGAATTGCTTTTCAGGCCATTGGTCCCTGATATGATCACCAACCTACGAGTGTTCGATGATGACCAACAGATTATAGAATGCTTAACAAATGACGAAGTATTTAAAGGGGCAATTATAGATGATGAAGAACATTAGGCTGAGCTGAAGTATGATAATTTCATTCCTAACGGGGTCATAACCTTGGAAAGAATGTTTGATTTAAATGAAAAGTTCAGAAGACCGGCAAATGTGAAGACTCACAGCTCATCTCTACAGTTCATGCTGATAAATTTAGGGACTGAAACGAATCCTAAATATGTGAATTTGGGCAAATGTTGTTCGCCAGTAGAAAGAGATAAGTTCATCATCCTTTTTAAGCAATATAAAGATGTTTTCGCCTGGACATACAAAGATTTGAAAACATATGACACTAGCATCATCCAACATGTTATTCCCATTAAAGCTGGTGTCAAACCTTATCAGCAACCTTTAAGAAAAATGCATCCAAAATTGGAACCGCTGATTCATAATGAAGTGAATAAATTATTGGATGCTAGAATCATTTTTAAGGCCAAACACTCTGAGTGGGTCTCGAATTTGGTGCCAGTGAGGAAAAAGTCTGGAGAAATTAGGCTATGCGTGGATTTCAGAAATTTAAACCGCGCTTCAGATAAAGATAACTACTCCGTTCCACCTATGGAGCAACTGCTACAAATGGTCTCAGGTTCTGAACTATTTTCGTTATTAGACGGTTTCTCTGGCTATAATCAAGTATTAGTAGCTGAAGAGGACAGATTGAAGACAACGTTTAGGACCAAATTGGGAACCTTTGCTTACAGGAGAATGCCCTTTGGGCTTATAAATGCTGGAGCGACGTTCCAGAGGGATATGGACATAGCTTTCCATGGATTGATTGGCCATAGTGCTATAGTGTACCTTGATGATATTACGATATTCTCAAAGAAGAGAGAAGAGCACGTGTTTCATTTAAGGAAGATTTTTGAATGCTGTCGGAAATATGGCATCTCACTCAATCCCAAGAAGTGTGTGTTCACTGTTACGGAGGGCAAGTTGCCGGGTCACATATTTTCAAAGAAAGGAATCTCTATAGATCTACAAAGAATTAAGGCCATTGAACAAATCCCATTACCCCATAATAAAAAAGGGATGCAATCATTTATGGGAACTATAAATTTCGTACGAATATTTGTGCCAGATTTTGCCCAGATTGTCAAACCTCTGCAACAAATGGTGAAGCAAAGTGCACAGTTCAAATGGAATGAGATTGAGAAGAATGCATTCAGAAAAATTAAAACTGCTGTTGCACATGCACCCTCCCTAAAAAGCCCATATTTCGATAAAGACTTTATTCTCTATACCTTTGCATCCGATGATTCGCTAGCAGCTGTGCTTACTCAAAAAGAAAATGGAGGGGATGAATTCCCAATATATTTCATGAGCACTGATCTACAAGGGGCCGAATTAAACTACCCGGCTATTGATAAACAAGCTTATGCAGTATTCAAAGCAGTGAAACAATTCAAGCCCTACATATTAAAAATTCAAACCAAGGTGATCGTCCCATACCCGGCTGTGAGATCCCTTTTTGTACAGAAGGAGTTAGGAGAAAGAAGGGGCAATTGGGTAACATCTCTTCAAGAGTATGACCTTGAATTCAAGCTAGATTCTATAGTTAAAGGGCAAGGATTGTGCAAATTAATGGCTAAAAATGGGAACAATGAAGAGCATGCCTGGGAGAATGAGGCTGAATTACATTTGATGGAGGTATGTCCTTTGTTTATAGCCCCCGAATATTGGTATAGAGACCTCGTGCACTACCTTCAGGCAGGGTTGTTTCTAGAACATTGGAATTCTAAGCAAAGAAGAGCGCTGCATCTCAAATCAGCCTCCTACCAAATTATTGAAGGAATATTATTTAGAAAAAACTACGACGGAGTTCTTCTTAGATGCTTAGAGAAAGAGGATGTGAAGAAAGTAATGACAGAACTACATGACGATCCTGCTGGGGGACATTTTTCACACTAGTACAAGTGATCAATTTTGCCACGGCAAAACGTGGCAATATCCACAGAAAAGCGTGGATATTGCCACGTCTAAGTGTTTTTTTCTTCGTGGAAACAATTTCGTCGCAATAGAGACGACCCCTAATTTGCGTTGCAAGAGCGACAATGTTCTATATTTTGTTAGATGTCTAAGCCGTCGCTATATCCACGCCTGGCCGTCTCTGTATCCACGCCTGGCCGGCGCTATATCCATGCTCTGTATAATGTTTTTAAAAAAAAAATGCAAACCCAGGAATAAGACGTCGCTATAGCCACCCCTTCCTGTCTCTGTATCCATGCCTTGTCGTCTCTATATCCACGCTTGGCCGTTGCTGTATCCATGCTTTGTATAAGTTTAAAAAAAAAAAATGCAAACCCCAAGAATAGCGACGAGGAGGATTTAGAATCTGTTCCATTGGCCCTCAATTTGCTTAGTTGATCTACTTCTGGAGAAACTGTCTTGACTCTTGACAGTGGACTTATTCTCATTCATTTTTGAGGAATACAGGTTTAGATATTATCAGTTTGAGATCTTCTTCTGCACTTAACTGAGAACACAATCAGAGAGAAGAGGGCGAGGCTCTTCCACATATTATTGTGTGACCTCAGAAAGATATTGCTTTACCTTGTTTATCGATTAGCACCTTTTGCTGTTTGAATGTGTTGGGATGTTGATGACATTCAATTGATGTCTATTCATGAGAACCGATCTCTTAACTTAGCAGTTTGCTTATACATGTTTAACTTGGAATTTATTATACACAGGGCCTGTGTTGTGCTTCTCTATCTCTAGGACTATGGGAATAATATCTGTCACATGATCTAAATTGCATGACATAGCATTTTTATAGATTTAGGGCCAGCATGGATTCAATGAGATCATGAAGGAGATGGGGTTGTAGACTTAACTTCTATTGCTTTGTCTTGTAACCTTCACTCAGAGCATTTTGCCTTAATTGTCGAGCGCAGCAAGGAGAATCAACTAGATGTTATATTTCCATAGGCAGGTCACTAGCTAGAGGATCTAATAGCTATTTCAAGTTTTCTGCATGCACAAGGTTTAAAAACAAGGTCCAGGGGGGAAAAGTCATGGCCAACTACTAGCAAGGATGGGCTGGGAGTAAATGATGCAGAATCTGCAAGCGGGCATGAAGATGATGCTCTCTTTGGAGATATGTTTTCAGAGGCTAGCAGGCAAGTAGTCATCTCTGATGGACATGAATAGCCCTGCTCTGCAAATGACAGTGTTTCTGACTCCAGTAATATTCCTTTACAAGGAGCTGTTGAAGTGCTTAGTTTTATTAAAGAGTGCATTTTTTCTCCAGATTGGCATTCTTCTATTTACAAAGAAGCCTGTCACCAACTTAATGAAGAACATGTCAGTGCTCTTTTACGAATGCTACAGCCACAGCTTTCAGTTGATGAAAGAATGGAGGGGGCTGGTGTTTCAGATATGTCCTATGAAAAACACTACCTTGAACATTTTCGCAAAACATGCTTTAACCTATTACATGAACTTGTTATGAGGTGTGCCTTATCCATCGAACTTGAAGAACACCTAGTAAATCAAGTTCTGAAGGTAGAGGATGGGAGGTTTGCTTATACTGATGATGCTCTTGTTCTTGTAGCTCGCATTCTTATTATAAGGACATCCACAGGGTCCAGTTTGGGAGATGACTCCTTAAGACTCAAAATCTGCAAAGGCTACGCTGGTTTTATTGTTGAGAAAGTGAAAGCTACATATTCAGGGTGCTTAAATATCCAAGAATTTTGTGCAAGTCTTCCATCCCTATTTCATTTGGAAGTTCTTCTCATGGATTTTCATTCTTCAAACGCATTTGAAAAAATCAAAATGGCAGAGAATATTTTTTCTACCCTCAGCAATGTAAGTTGTCCTCCAGTAGAACTTAACAGCACACAATTGGTTTGCTGGTCTTTGCTAATTTCAAGACTGATGTTGATTCTTCGGCACATGATTCTCCACTCTACAACCTTCCCATCCTGGTTGATGTTCAATATAAGAAATAAGTTAATATAGATTAAACAAGGAGGAACTTTTCAGCTTCCCACAGGAACAGGCTATTTAGAATCATGGGTATATCATGTGGTACAAAGTGTTATAAATGTGAATGAGGGAGTCACAGAAGAGCATGGAATGGCTGATCTCTTTCAACAACTGATTGATGTTAGTGAGGTTCATAACTGGGGTATTGTAGAAGATAAAGTTCTTCAAGATCTGGGTTTAAATTGGTCTGATCTCTATTCTGTTGTTTGTCGCATTTTGGAAGTGTGGCAGAATAGGGAAGCTTCCCAAGTGCATGAGCTTATACTTGAAAGATATTGTTTTGTACTTGGATGGATCACTCTATCAAATATTGATGTTAAGGATGCTGGTGCTTTGCCATGGAGTCTTGAATTGGGCAGAGACAAGTTGCTTGAAATTGAATACTTCATAAGTTTTAGTAGAATTCTACGCCATAATGTTCATTTTGGCCATACAGGGGAGCTATCACAACTGGAAAATATCATTCTAGATATACTCTCTCAGCTTCAAACATTATACAAAGAGCATAGTGTGAAGGAAAGGGGTTGGTTATTTTTAAGGCATAGTGCATGGCTGTCTTTATTTTTATCATTGCTCCAGGCATGTCTTTAATTTTAATTTTCCACAGCATCCACCAAAAAAAGAAGAATAAATAGAAGAATAAAACGCTTGACAAGATGGTATGTTATGTGCTTCTATTGTGGCAATCTAGAAGATTTAGTCATTAGAGATTAGTAATTTGGACCTACAGTCATTAGACAATGTAATATTTGATGGTTGGTATAATGGGTTGACAGTTTATACAAATACTTTGTACCCAATATTTTGAAAATCTAAAAAGATTATGGTGTAGTGCTTCGTATCATAGATATGACAGTGTGGGTACTCTATGTTGATGAAGTCCAATCTTGAATTAATAATTTAATACTAGCAATTGAAAATTTGAATTGAATCAAACTATGCAGATAGAATCAGGATCAAGCTTTTTCTTATATGCACAGGTATCTTGGGGCCTGGCATGTGAACTTCTCTATCCAACTTAAATGATTATGTTTGGAGGAATATTCCTCTTTAGAAGAATAATAATATGCTCAACTAAATAAAAAAATATAGACAATTGCTAGATGAAAACTAGACCCAAGTAGAGCAACTGAAATCAACTAATAAGAGAGAAAAAGTGCTTGAGAATTTGAACCATATGAGGAACACCCAAGAAATTGATATATTGTAGCCTTTAACATCAAACCATGTGAGTTAATAACACCTCCAAGTGTTAGGATCAAGTGTCCAGGCGAATGCAAAATGTCTCCCTCTTTACTAGTTTTGTGAGGAGATGAGCATGTGATCAAAGGTAGAGAAGCCCTAGGATTGTGGAGAGCGAATCCTTGAGCTCCATAATATGATATAGCTTCATAAATAACCAATGATTCAAAAAATAAACTATGATCAACCTCATAATATTAAACTAACATCAAATCCCCAACAACAAGTTTGGAAGAGACTTGCGGTACTTGATTTGTCATAACAAAATTGATGAGACCAGCTACAAGCATGACCGAAGGCTCTTGGAACTTAAAAATCAAACCAAATAATATCATATCAGATCCAAGTAATATCATATAAGATCCAAATAAGTTAATATTATATCTAAAAGTGTGGTCCACCGAAATGGTAGATACATAGTTTTCTCCTTCAAAATTTTGAGTATTGGTGCATGTAATCCTGTAGAAATTTGTTGGAAGATCTAGATCATAAAGAGAGAATATATCACTCCCACAATATGATATTTTTTCCAAAATATCCAAATTATTACTTATCAACACACCAACAACAACATTATAGGGAGAGAAATTGAATTCCTCTTCACTTTTTGAAGCAATCACTGGCAAATTTTTCATAGAGATTAAAGGAGAATCACTAAAGAATGTTTGCATAGAATGGAAGGAGAGTTTTACTTCAATATAAAATATTTGAATGTGTTCTTCTGAATCAAACATATGAGAAGATGAGATATTAGAGATCTCATAAACTTCTGGAGCAACAAGAGAAGGAGTCACTACAAGGATACTTTCTTCAATCATGTTGACTATGAGGAAGATTATGCTTCTTCTTTATCTTGAACAACTTCATTGGAGAGAGTAGAGGTCAAGACTTTGAATAAAGAACTCTTGTGGTGCTGGGTGTGATCTCCAAATTTCTATTATGGTCCTCATTGTGCTTTCCAAAGGTTCTACCCAATTTTGTCCATAGATCCTATGGGTATGGCAACATAAACAATAAGGTAGCGCAAGCTTGGAGAAAGGGCAAGACATATTGTTCCAAAATATAGATCACCGTCATTTAGCCATTCATTCTTGTCCTCATAAGACTCTTTACCAAGCACAATAGACACCTCATATAGATCTTGTCTCTTTAGAGATGAAGTCATCTTCATATTCCATTCTAAATATCTTGTGGATGGAGTAAGAAGAGGAACTAATAATTTAAAATCCATATGAAGTTGTACCTGCAATTACCAAAAAAAAAAACAAAGTAAGGTTGAACAACCTGGAATTTTTTATTTTGCATCACACGTGGCTTAGTAAATCAAGCAAGCTTGATCAACAAGGTTGGGCTTCTAGGAATTATGTGGTAAACTCTCCGCTGCTCGTGCAGAGATGGAATGTTTTTGAGCTTTTTCTCTCAAATTGCTTCATAGATCCAACGTGAAATCTGTAGAAGAATAATCACCTTGTCCTTCAATGGCTCTCGTACCATATTAAAATTGACCTCACATGAATCTATGGACCAAGACAAAACTTACAAAAGATTCCACAAACAATTTACTCAAAAAATGAAATGAAATAGTGCAATAAGGAGTTGTAGGTGTATAATTGATTTCATTAATCAAAAGTAATCTAGATACAATCTGGATAATTGTTACAATCTATTACAATGGAATTAATAGCATGACCATTTGAATCCATGAGAGGTAATTTGTATTGATTAACTCAATCCGAGTGCATGGCAAACTGGACATGTCTTTAAATCACTTTCGAAGCTTAACTAGCTATCTCCAGTTGTCTAATTCAGTCTCTCAATAAATTCTAATCAGTTAAACTAGTATAACTGATGTGGTAGATCAGGAAAGGTGCATTCCCACCACCTTCCCACATGCAGCCATACAAAGACAGGCCCTAACCCAACTTGAGGAAATATGACTAAATGTAATTTACTCATAACTAGGCTTGACTAGTCACCAACTGCCAACAACTAAAGGAGGTTGGTGTCGGCACTCCCAATGGCTCCTAAATTGTAGGGATTGGTCTAGGAGGCACCTAAATAGATGCATCCAGGTGCAGTCAGTGGTAGTTAGCCTCAATACATGTTCCACACACTCTAGTGACTAGTACATGTCGCCTCATTAGGCCAAGTGGACCCAATAATGACTAAATGACTCCTAAGTTAGGCATAATTGACCACTTTCGACAAGGGAGGAATATAATCCTAAAAGCCCCCCCTGAATGCTAACTTTGACAACTGTGGGCCCTGGTAACTAAGATGAAAGTTCACCCATTACATCTAAAATGTGAAAATTAATTGCTTAATACAACCAAGGAAATGGGTAAAAACCTCATGCGAAAAATACCCCCCCTCAAACTATGCAGATAGAAACAGGATAAAGCTTGTTCTTATATGCACAGGTATCCTGGGGCCTGCCATGTGAACTTGTCTATCCAAATTAAATGATTATGTTTGGAGGAATACTCCTCTTTGGAAGAATAATAATATGCTCAACTAAATAAAAAATATAGACAGTTGCTAGATGAAAATTGGACCCAAGTAGAGCAACTGAAATCAACTAATAAGAGAGAAAAAGTGCTTGATAATTTGAACCATCTGAAAAACACCCAAGAAATTGATATATTGTAGCCTTGAACATCAAACCATGTGAGTTAATAACACCTCCAAGTGTTAGGATCAAGTCTCCAGGCAGATGCAGAATGTCTCCCTCTTTACTAGTTCTGTGAGGAGATAAGCATGTGATCAAAGGTAGAGAAGCACTGGGACTGTGGAGAGCGAATCCTTGAGCTCCATAATATGATATATATTCAAAAATAACCAATGATTCACAAAATAAAATATGGTCAACCTCATAAGATGAAACTAACATCAAATCCCCAACAACAAGTTTGAAAGAGACATGCGGTATTTGATTTGTCACACCAAAATTGATGAGACCAGCTACAAGCATGATTGAAGGATCTTGGAACTTAAAAATAGAACCAAATAATATCATATCAGATCCAAATAAGTTAATATTAGATCGAAAAGTGTGGTCCACTGAGATGGTAGATACATAATTTTCTCCTTCAAAATTTTGAGTATTGGTGCATGCAATCCTGTAGAAATTTGTTGGAAGCTCTAGATCAATAAGAGAGAATAGATCACTCCCACAATATGATATTTTTTCCAAAATATCCAAATTATTACTTATTAACACACCAACAACAACATTAGAGGGAGAGAAATTGAATTCCTCTTCACTTTTTGAAGCAATCACTGGCAAATTTTGCACATAATTTAAAGGAGAATCACTAGAGAATGTTTGCATAGAATGGAAGGAGAGTTTTACTTCAATATAAGAGATTTGAATGTCTTCTTCTAAATGAGACATATGAGAAGATGAAATATCAGATATCTCATAAACTTTCGTAGCAACAAGAGAAGGAGTCACTACAAGGATACTTTCTTCAATCATGTTGACTATGAGGAATATTCTACTTATTCTTCATCTTGAACAACTTCATGAGAGAGAGTAGAGGTTGAGACTTTGAATAAAGAAATCTTATGTTGTTGGGTGTGATCTCCAAATTTCTATTATGATCCTCATTGTTCTTTCCAAAGGTTCTATCCAATTTTGTCCATAGATCCTTTGGGTATGGTAACATAAACAATAAGGTAGCGCTATCTTGGAGAGCTAGACATATTGTTCCAAAATATAGATCACCATCATTTAGCCAATCATTCTCATCCTCGTAAGACTCTTTAACAAGTCCAATAGACACCTCATATAGATCTTGTCTCTTTAGAGATGAAGTCATCTTCATATTCCATTCTGAATATCTTGTGGATGGAGTAAGAAGAGGAACTAATAATTTCAAATCACTATGAAGTTGTACCTACAATTACCAAAAAAAAAAACAAAGTCCGAACAACCTGCACTTTTTTATTTTGCATCACACATGGCTTATTCAATCAAGCAAGCTTTATCAACAAGGTTGGGCTTCTAGGAATTATGAGGTAAACTCTCCGCTGCTTGTGTGGAACTGGAATGTTTTTGAGTTTCTTTTCTCAAATTGCTTCATAGATCCAACATGAAATCTGTAGAATAAGAATCACCTTGTCCTTCAATGGCTCTGGTACCATATTAAAATTGAGCTCACATAAATCTATGGACCAATACAAAACTTACAAAATATTCCACAAACAATTTACTCAGAAAATGATATGAAATGGTGCAATAAGGAGTTATAGGTGTATAATTGATTTCATTAATCAAAATTAATCTGGATACAATCTATTACAATGGCATTAATAGCGTGACCATTCGAATCCATGAGAGGTAATTTGAATTGATTAACTAAATCTGACTGCATGGCAAAATAGACATGTCTTTAAATCACTTTTGAAGCTTAACTAGCTATCTCCAGTTGTCTAATTCAGTCTCTCAATAAGTTATAATCAGTTAAACTAGTATAACTGATGTGGTAGGTGAGAAAAGGCACCTTCCCACATGCTTCCCACATGCCGCCATACAAAGACAGGTGCTAACTGAACTTGAGGAAATCTAACTAAATTTAATTGACTCATAACTAGGCTTGACTAGTCACCAACTGCTAACAACTAGAGGTTGGTGTCAGCACTCCCAATGGCTCCTAAATTGTAGGGATTGGTCTATGAGGTGCCTAAACGGATGCATCCAGGTGCAATCAATGGAAGTTAGCCTCAATATGTGTTCCCCACAGTCTAGTGACTAGTACATGTGGCCTCATTAGGCCAAGTGGACCTATTGGTATTAGTGGACCCAATAATGACTAAATGACTCCTAAGTTAGGCATAATTGACCACTTTCGACAAGGGAGGAATATAATCCTAAAACCCCCCCTGAATGCTAACTTGGAAAACTGTCGGCCTTGGTAACTAAGATGAAAGGTCACCCATTACAGCTAAAATGTGAAAATTAATTGCTTAATACAACCAAGGAAATGGGGGAAAACCTCATGGGAAAAATACCCCCCCTCAAACTATGCAGATAGAATCAGGATTAAGCTTGTTCTTATATGCACTGGTATCCTGGGGCCTAGCATGTGAACTTATCTATCCAACTTAAATGATTATGTTTGGATCAATATTCCTCTTTGGAAGAAGAATAATATGCTCAACTAAATAAAAAATATAGACATTTGCTGGATGAAAACTGGACCTAAGTAGAGCAACTGAAATCAACTAATAAGAGAGAAAAAGTTCTTGAGAATTCGAACAATATGAGGAACACCCAAGCAATTGATATATTGTAGCCTTGAACATCAAACCATGTGAGTTAATAACACCTCCAAGTGTTAGGATCAAGTGTCTAGGTGAATGCAGAATGTCTCCCTCTTTACTAGTTCTGTGAGGAGATGAGCATGTGATCAAAGGTAGAGAAGCCCTGGGACTGTGGAGTGTGAATCCTTGAGCTCCATAATATGATATATATTTAAAAATCACTAATGATTCAGAAAATAAAATATGATCAACCTCATAAGATGAAACTAACATCAAATCCCCAACAACAAGTTTGAAAGAGACTTACGGTACTTGATTTGTCACACCAAAATTGATGAGACCGGCTACAACCATGACTGAAGGCTCTTGGAGCTTAAACATCGAACCAAATAATATCATATCAGATCCAAATAAGTTAATATTAGATCAAAAAGTGTGGTCCACCGAGATGGTAGATACATAAAATTTTCCTTCAAAATTTTGAGTATTGGTGCATGCAATCCTGTAGAAATTTGTTGGAAGCTCTAGATCAATAAGAGAGAATAGACCACTACAATATGATATTTTTTCCAAAATTTCCAAAGTATTACTTATTAACACACCAACAACAACAATAGAGGGAGAGAAATTGAATTCCTCTTCACTTTTTGAAGCAATCACTAGAAAATTTTGCACATAATTTAAAGGAGAATCACTAGAGAATGTTTGCATAGAATGGGAGGAGAGTTTTAATTCAATATAAGAGATTTGAATGTCTTCTTCTGAATAAGACATATGAGAATATGAAATATCAGAGATCTCATAAACTTCCAAAGCAACAAGAGAAGGAGTCACTACAAGGATACTTTTTTCAATCATGTTGACTATGAGCAAGATTCTGCTTCTTCTTCATCTTGAACAACTTCATTAGAGAGAGTAGAGGTCGAGACTTTGAATAAAGAACTCTTGTGGTGTTGGGTGTGATCTCCAATTTCTATTATGATCCTCATTGTGATTTACATAGGTTCTATCCAATTTTGTCCATAGATCCTTTGGGTATGGCAACATAAACAATAAGGTAGTGCAAGCTTGGAGAAATGGCCAGACATATTATTCCAAAATATAGATCACCGTCATTTAGCCAGTCATTCTCATATTCATAAGACTCTTTACCAAGTCCAATAGACACTTTATATAGATCTTGTCTCTTTAGAGATGAAGTCATATTCATATTCCATTCTAAATATCTTGTGGATGGAGTAAGAAGAGGAACTAATAATTTCAAATCCATATGAAGTTGTACCTACAATTACCAAAAAAAAACCAAAGTGAGGTCGAACAACCTGCACTTTTTAATTTTACATCACATGTGGCTTAGTCAATCAAGCAAGCTTGATCAACAAGGTTGGGATTCTAGGAATTATGTGTTAAACTCTCCACTGCTCATGCGGAGCTGGAATGTTTTTGAGATTTTTTTCTCAAATTGCTTCATAGATCCAACTTGAAATATGTAGAAGAAGAATCACCTTGTCCTTCAATGGCTCTGGTACAATATTAAAATTGAGCTCGCATGAATCTATGGACCAAGACAAAACTTAGAGAAGATTCCACAAACAATTTACTAAGAAAATGATATGAAACAGTGCAATAAGGAGTTGCAACTGTATATTGTTTTCATTAATCAAAAGTAAAATGGATACAATCTTGATAAATGTTACAATGCATTACAATGGCATTAATATCTTAACAATTCGAATCCATGAGAGGTAATTTGAATTGATTAACTCAATCTGACTACATGGCTAACTGGAAATGTCTAAATCACTATTGGAGCTTAACTAACTATCTCCAACTGTCGAATTCAAGCTCTCAATCAATTATAATCAGATAAACTAGTCTAACTAATGTGGTAGGTGAGAAAAGGTGTCTTCCCACATTCATCAATGCAAAGTCTGGTTCTAACTGAACTGGAGGACATCTAACTAAATGTAAATAACTCATAACTAGGCTTGAATAGTCACCAACTTCCAACAACTAAAGGAGTTTGGTGTCAGCGCTCTTAGTGGCTCCTAAAATGTAGGGATTGGTCTAGGAGGCGCCTAAAATGATGCATGCAGGTGCAGTCAATGGAAGTTAGTCTCAGTATGTGATCCCCACACTCTAGTGACGGATACATGTGGCCCCATTAGTCCAAGTGTACCCAATGGTACTAGTAGACCCAATAATGACTGAATGACTCCTAAGTTAGGAAGACTTGACTAGTCTGGACAAGCATTAGAGGAAATTTCAACTCAAAATGGGTCTTTGAACCCTATTCAAATTCCATGTCACCATGTGTTAGCCAATTAAATTGCTTTAAATTTGAAATACCATATAGGTCTTAAATAAGTTTTTAATATAATTTTGGGGATAGGTATCATAAAAAAAACTACTTTTTTTGTTCATATTTTCAACATATCTCCCTGTGTTTTTACTCGTATTTCGATTGGGAGATATCGTTGGATGTGGAATTAAATTTAGCATCCAATGAGTACCCACTCTACATACTTTTGATGGACCCTGCTACCCCAAAAATAAAAAATACCTTAAAAATGTAATGATGATGTCATCATCACATTTTTTAGGTATTTCTTATTTTTGGCGTAGTGGGGTCCATCAAAAGTATGCAGAGTGGGTACTCGTTGGATGCATAATTTAATTTCACATCCAACGAGCTCTCTTGATTGAAATTTGAGTAAAAACACATGGAGATATGTTGAAAATACGAACAAAAAAGTAGTTTTTTTTCTTTTCTTCCTCCAAAATTAATAAATATTATTTTATTATTTTAACTATTATTTTATTATTTTTCTTAGGAGGCCCATTTTGATTTGAAATTTCCTCTAATGGGAGGATTATAATCCTAAGAAGAAGACTCATCAATTCTTGAGTAATCGCTAAAAGATATAGACATAATTATCCCTTAAATGTAATCTAAATTGAAAAATTGTTGAGAAATATAATTATGAATCCTTTTACGACTATCTAAAAGATCAAAATAAAAATAAATAATTATATTAAGAGACATTATATTGCACAGTGAAAGTATTAAACAACATTGTAAACTAAAACATATTCAAAAATGATCTTGGCATTTCTTTTTGTTTCCAAACTCAAGTGTAGGGAAGGAGAAATTAATGAAAACAACTTAAAAGGACATAAATATATTGCATGCAAGATGATTGATTGGTGGAATTATTGTAGTGCCCTTTTGATTTTTACTAGTTTGCCTGAATTCTACCCATTTCTGCGTGCTATTCTCAGCATCTCTTGCTCATGTCTGCACTTACAAAAGCTACCAATATGGTAATAACTCGTAGCTGACATTATAAGATTATAATTACTGTATATCGTTTGATGATGAAGATAAATTCCCTTGCTAGGAAGCAACATCACATATACCATATTTTTTGCACCAGATTCATTCAACCATATCCAACAAAAATTCATTCTTATAACTAGAATTTCATAACAAATTCTACCCAGCTCTGCTTGTTAGCTTGCTATCAGGTTTCATACACAGGTTAGTTAATCCTTCACATAACTAATATTCATCAAGTTACTCAAATATATCATATATAGACTGTAAAAGAGACAAACACACTGCATTGATGAATATTCTTTCTCGTTAAGTAATAAAATTATCCATACATCATATGAAACCTTGATCTACTCTTCCTATGGCTTGATATTCTCTACTTGACCATATTCCTCCCTATCTGAATGCTCGTAGCTTACCATGTTTACAAAATTGATCATAAATATCATAAAATTGATTCCTATAATATGATTGTACACGGTGTTTTGCTAATCCTAAAGGCTCATAGAAAGACAATAATATGATTTTGAGAAGTTCTAAATGTTATTTTTTGTTTTGGAACATTTTTTGGAAATAAATAATTCAAAGGATTGTATTTGGTGTAAAGTAAATCATGGATATGCTCATGAATTTATCATGAATGCATATGAATAATGTAATCTTAATTTATAATATAAATATTATGTTTTTTTTTTCTACTATTTTTTTTAAATTCGCATAATATATATATATATATATATATATATATATATATATTAGGGAAATTGACAACTTGTATTGGCTACCACTATACTCTCACGTGCATCTACAGGGCCCGAACTATGACGCACGGGTATGTTTGTGGGGATTTGAACAAGAGACCTTCCATTTACAACATTTCGACTTTACCACTTCTCTACTTCACAAACACATATATTCTTATTAATATTATCTTAAATATATTTTAATTATATTAATTATAATTCACATAAATATAAAATATTATTTTATACATCCGATAAAATTTAAAATTATTAATATTTTATGATATTTCAAAATGATTATATTTATAATTGATTAAAAGTTTGATGATGCTTAAAAAAAACTTGAAATAGTGTAAATAATTTTTTATATTTTTTAAATAAAACATTTTCAATGTATTAATTTCTTAACTCTAATACTAAAACAATTATTCATCTATATAAATTACTAAAACAATTATTCATTTATATAAATTAATTTTAATATAAATATATAATTTTATAGTTTAATTTTTTTTTTTTATTACTATAATTTACCATGTATCTCTTATTTCTAATTAAACATTAAGTGACTGGCTGCAACACTAAAGAACATATATAAAAAACATACAAACATCATATTAATGAACCATCACTAATAATTAAATACAATTTTTAAAATAAATAAATTATATATAAAATAAAATGCTCCTTTAACAAAATCAATACTGTATATATCCGTAACAATACACAATTAACATGGAGGCCATAACTGTTATAGAACTACTATTGGATAAGCTTGATGGTGAAATTATGTTTATTTTCTGCAAGGACCCAAAGCTTAGATGACTTTTTATAATTTCAAAATATATTACATCATTCTTTCATGCCAGCACCAAAAATGTTTCATATCGTCAGATATTACATCGTTCTTTCATGTCAGCACCAAAAATGTTTTATCTTGAGGATTTTCTTTGCAATAGAGTATATCTTGTACTTTGCAATAGAGTATATCTTGAGGATTTTCAGACCTAAACACTATTTTTTATTATTTTTCAAAATAACAACACATGTTTGTGTCTTCCCATTTTCTTTTAAATGTGACTCTTATCATACAAACTAAAACTACCTTTTTGAAGATGAGAGTGCAAAGAACATCCCTATTAGTTTTTACTTTTTTTTATGTCATTGTGATGATCTTGAATTTAAAAATAGTAAAAAATAGAAATCCTTGATGAAATTCACAAATTCTTATACTATGATAAAGTCGATTCAATGAAGAATCTATGGGTATAAACTCCAATAGGTAATTCTCATATTTTGAAGTTTCCACAATGACAAAGTGACTATTTTGAGAAAACTCCAGAAATAGTTGTTGTATTCGTTGACGAGAAACTCTTGCTCGAGAAACTTCCTCAACCAAGAAAGATATAACTTTATCGGATGAGAAATACTTAGCCCCAAAATTAACCTGAGGTTAAATCAAATACTCGCGTGAGAGGAGGTTTAAACTATGAGGCAAAAGAATAAAACAACTCTTAAGGAAGAGTTTTAATACATAAAGCTCCAAGATTCTTTGAGGGGTCAACCTGTTAAATGCCCGTGATTCTCGCCAAGATTCCAAACTTTCTCGTGCGGGAGTCATATATATAATCTCACCCAAAATTATATTTCCATAAAAGTTCACCTTCCGATATTTTTTTGGGTTATGGATGTTTTAAGGTTTTTTATATTACATTTCTTTACAAAGGGTGTATTTGCTTAATTTTTCTTGGATTTGGTATATATTACTTTTTTTTCTATTTTTTTTTTATGGTAAGATTGGTTTTGTCATATTAGTCTCTTTTATAGATTGTGAAATAGATTTTGGCATATTAATGATTTGTTTTTAAATTATAAAATTGGTTATAGCATATATATATATTTTAAAGGATAAAACAAATTTGGTTATGGCATATTAATTTTTTTTAAGCAACATATTGCATATAATCTTTTTTCATATTACATTTTGTTATACAACGGACATGGTGAATTTGATTTTAGCATATTAGTATTATGTTTACGAAATATTGTGAATTTGGTTATGCTTTCATGTCATATTGCAATTGGTATCATTAATTGTACAACTTTATATCCAACATATTACTATGATTTAAGGTTTTTGGCATTGGGGTTTAAGTTTTCAATTCTTTCATCATGGGAAACCAAAAGAAATGTGCAACAAAACATGATTGCAACAGAATTGATGAAGAGGAAAGAAAAGAAAGAAAACGTGAAAACATGAGAAAGATAAGAGAAAAATGAGCATTGGAAAGAAATGTGGAGGCACATGGAAGTGACAAAGAAATACAAAATGTGGAGGCACATGGCAGTGACGAAGAAATGCAAAATGCAGAGGCACATGGAAGTGATGAATGAATGCAAAATGTTGAGGAACATGTTGATGAAAGAAATCAAGAACATGGAGGTGATGTTGAAATGACAAATGTGGAACAAACGATGAGCATCATTGATATTGAGACCATGATCGGTGAGTAAATATTTTCTATTTTTTAAAAAATTGCATTTAATACTTGATTATATAATTGATTTAAAAGTTCGCAATCTTATAAATTTATATATTTTCATGCACGGTAAACATCCAACCTACAACATCCTACCATAGCTATGAATTTACAAAGATTAATTGGAAGTTGCAACAATATCATCATTGATGCCAATTTTTCGGAGAATATTGATTCAAGTAAAATTGAATGATTGGGACCTCTGATGTGTGATCATATAACTTGATATAGAACAAAAATATACTTGAAATGATCTTGAAGGTATTTCTATCATAGCACAAAATCAATTGTTACATAGATTGTTAAAGCAAAAATGTCTAAAAAGATGCAATTTAATTATTGGGCATTAAAAGTGTCAAAGAGATTAAAGCAAATGAGATGGTATCAAAATATCTGACCTCGACCCGGCCACACTTGCAAGGAAAGGATCTCGTGATTTAAAGTTTACTTGTAAAACTTTGCTAACATGGGTTGTGCCAAAAAAATGACAATTGATCATTTGTTGGCCATGACTGCAAGAATGTTAAAAACATCAAGAATAATTTTATGAAAGCATACAAACATTAGGGTTCAATTAGATGAAGATGATGAAGTTGCATGTTGAGATTCTATCTGCAGGAAATCTTATCAAGATAGACTTCCAAATAATATGAGGGACAAAGTGAAAGAGTTTTGGCATTTAAAATATCATTTCTTACCAAATGAAAAAGGATGTTGTATTGCATTGCATATCTAAAGGAAACTATGAAAATCATGTCAAACACATAACAAAGGTCACGCAAGTGGAAATGCAATTTTTTTAATGGATAGTAATGTTGATGTGAAGATTTCCGTTAGCACATTTGTGAAGCTTAAACCATGGTATGGCAGGCCCATTTTTTTCCTCGACACATGTTGTTGTTGATACCAAGTAGAATTTGAAGTATATTATAAGACATTTAATCATTTTGGCATACAGTGTTGGCCAAATGACCCCCCTCCTTCGAGTGTTTGTGAATTTGTATCTAAAATATTATGTGCATGAGAGAATGATCAAGTATTCTATAAAAAACAATGCATAGGTGGAAGTAAATGTAAAGAATTTTCTCATTTGGCTCGTTTTGATGTTAAATACCTCATTGATCCAAATGATCCTCAATTGTTAAATCACATTGTGAAATGTAAGATATGTGAATATGTTGATTATACTCATGTTATAGATTCAACGACAACATCAAGAAAGATCAAGTTTGTTGAAGATGATATCTATATGACATGTTTTATGGAGTCGTTTAGGGAGACAATATAGAGATATATCAAACACTCTCACATAGAACGATGGCAAGACTTACAGTTCAAGCAATCACAAAAGTGTATTTCCAAAAGGAACAATATTATCAATTGTTGATTTTGCTGAAAATTACAGTTTCACTCCACAAAAGGAGATACAAAGTGAGTATTATCATTCATAAAAGTATCCATACTTGCGCATATTTTGCACATACATGTAGAGCTTCATGTCAATGGTTATAATAGTGATGAAATTAATCGTGAAGTGATTAAAGAAAACCATTTCTACATCAGTGATGATCATACACATGATACATGTTCTTTCCAGCATTGTTTTAATATGTTTTATAACGAATTATCAAGACGAGTGGTCACTATCACCTCCCATTGTATGGAAAAGTCTTAAAACTGAACTCACAGGAATATATGGACCAAGACAAAACTTACAAAATATTCCACAAACAATTTACTCAAAAAATGATATGAAATAGTGCTATAAGGAGTTGTGGTTGTATAATTTCTTTCATTAATCAAAATTAATTTGGATATTATTTGGATAATTATCACAATGCATTACAATGGCATTATTAGCATAACAATTCAAACCCATGAGAGGTAATTCGAACTGATTAACTCAATATGAGTACATGTCTAAATCATGATCATATCTTAAATAGATATCTCCAATTGTTTAATTCAGTCTCTCAATCAGTTATAATCAATTAAACTAGTCTAACTTATGTGTTAGGTGAGAAAAGGTGCCTTCCCACATGCATCCATGGAAATACTGGCGCTAATTGAACTTGAGGACATCTAACTGAATGTAATGTACTCATAACTAGGCTTGACTAGTCACATGCTGCCAACAACTAAAGGAGGTTCGTGCCAAATCTCCCATTGGCTCCTAAATTGTAGGGATTGGTCTAGGAGGCACCTAAACTGATGCATGCATGCACAGATAGTGGGAGTTAGCCTCAATATGTGTTTCCCATACTCTAGTGACTAGTACATGTGGCCTCATTAGTCCAAGTGGACCCAATGGTATTAGTGGACTCAATAATGACTAAATGACTCCTAAGTTAGGCAGAGTTGACCAGTTTGGACAAGGGATGATTATAATCCTAACACCCCCTCTGAATGCTAACTTGGAAAACTATGGTACCTAGTAACTAAGAAAAAAGGTCACCCATTATAGCTAAAATTTTAAAAGTAACTACTTAATACAACCAAGGAAACGGGGAAAAACCTCATGGGAAAAATACCCCCCCTCAAACTATGGAGGTAAAATCAAGATCAAGATTTTTCTTCTGTGCATAGGTATCCTGGTGCCTGGCATGTGAAATTCTCCATACAAACTAAATGATTATGTATGGAGGAATATTCCTCTTTAAAATAAAAATAATATGCTTAGCTAAATAAGAAATATAGATAGTTGCTGGATGAAAACTACACCCATGTAGAGCAACTAAAATCAACTAATAAGAGAGAAAAAATTCTTGAGAATTCAAACCATCTGAGGAACACCCAATAAAATGATATATTTTTTCCTTTAACAACAAACCATGTGATTTAATATCATCTCCAAGTATCAGGATCAAGTGGCTAGGTGGATGCATAATATCTCCCTCTTTACTAGTTCTGTGAGGAGATGGGCATGTGATCAAAGGTAGAGAAGACCTAGGACTATGGAGAGAGAACAATTGAGCTCCATAATCTGATATGGATTCATAAATAACCAATAGTTTACAAAATACAATATCATCAACCTCATAAGAGGAAACTAACATCAAATCCCCAACAGCAAGTTTGAAAGAGACTTGCGGTACTTGATTTGTCACACCAAAATTGATGAGAACGGCTACAAGCATGAATTAAGTCTCTTGGAACTTAAAATTCGAACCAAATAATATCATATCAGATCCAAATAATATCATATCATATCTAATTAGGTTCATATCAGATCCAAAAGTGTGGTCCATCGAGATGGTAGATGCACAATTTTCTCCTTCTTCAAAATTCTGAGTATTGGTGCATGCAATCCCATAGGAATTTACTGGAAGCTCTATATCAATAAGAAAGAATGGATAACTCCTACAATCTGATATTTTTTCCAAAATATAAAAAATATTACTTATAATCACGCCAGCAACAACATTAGAGGGAGAGAAATCGAATTCCTCTTCACTTTCTGAAGCAATCACTAGCAAATTTTGCACAGAATTTAACAGAGAATCACTAGAGAATGATTGCATAGAATGGAAGGATAGCTTTTCTTAAATATAAGAGATTCCAATTGTAGTGTACCTCCTGTACCTTAATGCAATTAGGTGTGAAAATGATAAGATTTTCACTTCACTGCTACTACAAAAGAATCAACCCTGTTAGTGTCAGATGAAAACATGTTCAATCTAATTCGATAAGGTAAAACTGTACGCATGGAAAGACAGTCATTTGACGACTTTATCCGTTCTCCTTTGTTAGAAAATCAATAATGCAAATTACATTCAGATTACTTATGCTCAATTCATTATTTTCAAAACCAAGTATACCTAAGAAAAGACTCGGTCGTTTAGCCCTTCAACGGATGTCATTAGCATCTTCTTTTGGAATCACCTTTCAAAGAATTTATACCACCATTATGATTAAACACAAGATTTACATACAGCCATAGTTTGTCACATGCCCATTTTCACATAGTCACATTATGCAGACAAAATTTAATCAACTCATCTAGATAACAGATTTTCTTAACCGCAACTTTGATGGTATTCATGACATTATATATATTCTTATAACTCTATAGTAATATGGACTTACTCTTAATGGTATTCGCAATTTTAACCTCCCAATGAAGGCTTTACCCTGTACTAGGACGTAATATACTTCCATGTGTGCTACAATGCTAATCCCCAAAAATTATAAGCCTTTTACCCTTAATTAATTAGACATGAAATGTTAGACCTCATTTGATTTCATGCTCAAGTTTCTCTTATCACATTTGGCACATGCAATTACTTTGACTGACATAAACTTACAAGGTGAAGATCACATAATACATAACACTACTTACCTTGGTTGGAAAATGTAGCGTTATCAACATCAATGCATTTAATCAATACTACGTGTGGACAAATTTTATTGATCACTTTCTACAGTGGCAAAAAAAACATTAACAAGGCTGCAGAGCATCATAAAACGATGGAAAGAAAGTAAAACATTTAGACATATAAAAAGGAGACATATGAGACATGAAAAAGAGACCAACAACAATGTACGTGGTTCACGCCAACCCTGGGGTTACATCCACCAAAAGGTGTCACAAGCCTGTGACATTCATTAAATTTTATCAAGGTTACAATACACAAGGCAAATGCTGCTATCTTTTGCTATTGAACCTCAGTGGATCCCACTCAGGGAGTAAATTCTCGGAATTTCAATCTATAAGGATTCCATATGGAACACTACACTTCTGCATCTTTAACAATGTTTATGAAATAATATCTAAAGACATAGTTCTTCTTTAATTCATACATCGATCATAAACAGTGTCTCTTTTGTGCAGGTTTATAGTACCTTAAGTTTTCAGTATCTTTGAATTTTATTTCCAGATCATATGCGTAATTTATAAAACAATTTAACCCTCTCCATATATTTACTATATTTTATGAAGAGGTAGACGTTGCTGGACCAGCCTGGATACAATAACCCATCAAATATAATTTAACCGCGTGACTATGATACAGTCTTCCCGATCAAGAGCTGAAATGCGGTTAAGGTTTAAATCTCTGTTATGTCTTACTAGGTGGGTATTGAGGTCCAAAGGCAGACATACCGATACAAAAGGTCAAGCATGCATCTAGGTTGCGGCTCCTAGATTTATCTGAACTAAAACTCGAGCATACTCTCAGAGGCTCGCCATATCAATACTCAACAGAAAACAGCCCATTAAACTAAAACGTAGTAGAGGCTTAGTTCATTCTGGATCATAACTAAGGTTATCCATTCAAGGATCTCTGCTTAAAGTGGGAGTAGATCCTAAATTAAGGCAATTCCAACGATCTTCTTCACCTGAGCTGGGTGATAACTTCCATCCGTCTAATAAGCTGCTAAGGTAATTTAATGGTAATCAAAGTGTCCACGCAAGCATTTCTTTTTTAAATCTCTGCTCGCTGGGCTGGGATTCATCAATTCAAGAAGGGAGTTCCGAGGCACGGAGTGGCTATCTATCCACATAAAGAGAAAAAAAGAAACGATCCAGGCAATCACCACAAGCGTTGGCAATCTACACATTCACCCTTGTGCACATAGGGCCAGAACGAAAATCCAAGACGTAGTTCCCTACTGGATATACCGAGTTCATACTCAAGGTATACATATATATACAACTTCAAGCATAAAAGGGCGTTATGGAAAAACAACATGTACTGCACCAGGCTGGGTTTATACTAAATAGACATAACCTCACAGCATACAGACAAGGCCTAAGAAAAACAAAACATATACCGCAGTTTTCTTTAAACAAAATTATGATTGGTTTGCCTTTGTATTCAGCATAGACAGAGGGTCATTGCTTGGCCTACATCCCATGCGTTTTCATTTAAAAATAAAAATAAAAGACAAGGAGGAACTAAGACATAGTCGTACCCTTAGTAACATAGGGCCGTCACACAATACATGAATTTAGACCACCAGTGTCCAACTTGACGCAGCCAAAGATTAAGATCGAACCACGCAATGATGGTAGCGCCACCTATCAAGAGCGCCTCCCTTTGTATCCCGCCTCCGTCAGAGCTCCCAGAGCTGAACTTTTATCCTTAACGATGGCGCTCCCTCCATTCAGGACACCCACAGCATTTTATCTTTTCACTAGAAGAGGCCGTGGCCCCTTCAAAAAATTGCTCGACCTATAAATAACGAAAAGGAAAAAGGATCTTCTCCCGCGGCGCGCCGAAATCCCATGAGTTTGGCAATAAACTGCCACTGTCTTTGCCACGGCGGCCTTCCTAAATTTTGGCTGTCCAGAAAATTTCTACAGCCATGAGTCCTGCCCCAAAAAGGTCTTTCCCCTTCTTACTGCCTTTTAATTAATGAACATGAATTTCTGGTAATGGCTTCACAGTTGGAGGCTATAAATCAGGATAAAATGAAACGCCCATAATCAATGTCTCTTCAATTACATGCACAAAGCCATGCTCCATTGTAGGGTTATATATATATATATATTATACAGGAGATTCCTTTTCAATAAATGTGCTAAGCCATTAGTATAATTTTGGAATTGAGTAAGTAGAACCAATCGCTCTATGGAACATGAATTGCTAAGCGATAACATAAAGAAATAAACTGTGGGATCGACGGCCTTGGATCGATAACCAGCAATCAAGTAGTTAGTATGGTTAGGTCGCTTCGGCACATATTAGTTTTTTTTTTCAACGGTCAACTCGCCCTTACCTTTATTGATAGATGTTAGTGCACTCCTCTATAAATACTACTCTCCCCATATTTTCTCAATGCCCGTATCAATTCATTACCCCAACTACCTACTATTGAAACCGATTCCCTCGCCTGCTCACAACAAGAGGACAAAGGATAATAATCGAGACATGCCCCCACTATTATGAATTTCATAAAAACCTATGCCAAGATGTTGGGTCCAATTGGGATCCAGCTGCCACTCAGGCTCTATCTTTTATGCAGGGTCGGGCGGGAGCTAACTGTTCCCTTTCTTTATTGCACTATCAAAGGCTATATGTGTAAATGCATGAAATAATTGCTCCATGTATATATAAATATACACGACGCTCCTCATATATATAATACTCACACACACACACATATATATATATATATATATATATATATATATATATATTCATCATGCATAAGACAATGCTTCATTTTATGCATATGTCCTTTATATGTATTTTATACATAAGTTCTTTTTATCACTATTATATATAATACACTTAGATATATATATAGATACATGCATCAATAATGCTCTATATATGATTTCATATATAATTATCTGAAGTTCCTTTCAATTTAATCTCTTCATGGTTTTTCCCTTGTTCTTTTCGTTAAACTTCAACTACTTGCCTTTACCTGAAGTTATTTTCAATTAAGTCCCTTGGTTGTTTTTTCTTTCTTCTCCCTTGTTTTTTCCTATTAAAAATTTAGGACTAATCGACCCTTACATGTCGAAGCCAATAAGAGGGTAACTCTCCTCCATCCTAGCTCAAGCATACTTATAGCTAAAGGATAGCCTATGGTAGTTTTAGTTTGGGCTGATTACAGAAATAAATAGGAGGTCCCAAATCTTACCCTTTGCCTTCATAGTCTCAATTGTCCCATCACTAAGCTGCGACCAGATCCTAAGCCTACAACTTGGATCTTCGACTATATTAATTTTATCATTTTTCTTCTGGCGGGGCCTTGGCCTTGAGCTCCTGACCAGAAGAATGAGTACATCATACATTTAGAAACCCGAATTTCTTGGGGCGTATAAGAGGGACATTACATCCTTCCCCCCTAAAATTAACACCGTCCTCGATGTTCTTATTCTTCGACCATTTCCCTCATATCCTGAGTCATCCTTTTTTTTTCCTTTTCATCTCTTCATTCTGAACCCTAGAGATCCTTTGGTACTTCTCAAGTCCCCATCATTCAAGACCTGCAATTACCTGCGCAAGGTTTGGGTCTAGCCAAAAAGTTTCTCAGCAATTCATGTTCAAAAATTGTAATTCAATTAAACATATGCCATGCAATTTTCTGGTGTCCCTCTACGCCATGACATCCTATCATTTTCATAATGCAAATAAAAACATGTTTACTACCATTTTCCATTGGTTTTATCTCCAACATTTGGTCAATTAGGTCGTCCTCTACCTGAGGAACCATTTTTTACATTAAGCAATGTAACAGTCTTTTGGAAAAGTCATTTAACATGTTTTTATGTTCGTTATGTTTTTTCCAAACTCCCTTTGAGTTTCTCTTTCCTTTTTCTGGTGTGGACTTGCAATAATTCTGAGGTTACTCTCCTCGGTGACATCAAACAGCGTCCTGTCTTTACAAATGTCCAAATTTTTGCCTAGGTCTTTTGCCACACCCCATGCCTAACACCAATGTGCTCACGCGGCAATCGCTTGCCTAACACCATTGTGCTCCTGTAGCATGTATGCCTAACACCAGTGTGCTCACGTGGCAATCACTTGCCTAACACCACTATGCTCCTGCAGCATGTATGCCTAACACCAGTGTGCTCACGTGGCAATCACTTGCCTAACACCACTATGCTCCTGCAGCATGTATGCCTAACACCAGTGTGCTCACACGGCAATCACTTGCCTAACACCACGGTGCTCCCACGGCATCCAAAAAAAAGTTTTTTTTTTGTATAAATTTTAACATTGATTGTTGTAACGCACATTCCATGGTGCTTGCATGACTTTATTGTCATTGTCCAGATTCATAATTCAACTTACATGGTCATTCAAAGCATTCAAAAATGCCAATAATCATGTTATGATAGTTTCATTCTTTGCATCGATTTTTAATCGTCATTCACGAGTTACATATCCTTGTAAACAAAACAAGAATTACTCCTTACTCCTTTTCTGAGTGATTGAGCGTAAATTACATACACAGGAAGATTTATATACCATACTGTACTTCAATGTAGCAATGGTCATAATCTCGGTGAAGCCTGCAATGTTAGTATGCAACAACATCCTCAACAGTTAGACTTTTTTTATAAAGGAAAATCGAGGTTCGACAATTATATTAAGTAAAACAATACCCATACTTAACCTCCTTATCTATGGCAACAATATTTTCTTACAGTCGGCTCCAACCGATAGTGTTCCTGGCCTATCCTGCCATGTTAGCATGTAACATTATACAGCAGTCATCAACTCATTTATTTTTTTTAACATCAATATATTTAGATAATCAAATCCATATAGGCTCTTAAAATGCCAATCTTAACATCATCCAAGCAACAATAATGTTATCAAATTCTTAACGGTTTTTAATCACAAGATTACCAGGGAGATCCTTCAATCTAGCACTAGAACCAATTCTAGGGTTCTTGCTAGAATTTACAATTAGACATATGGTAGTAATCCAACAAATAGTCTTTTTGTCTACTAGATCAGTACCCAAAAATGAAAGTACCATCCATGGGATAATCAAAACACAAGACAGTTCAAGATCAAAACTCAAATCCAAGCACAAGGACCCTATCCTAGAACATTCACAATATAAGAGAAAGTCTTTAGCAATTATGACGCTGGTACTTGTAACTATACAAAAACATTTCAGTATGTAAAACATCATTCACCAATCTCCAAAATATCCCTAGCAAGATCAACATAGATCGAGATGCACATTCGCCAATCTGTCTCTTTAAGGATTTTCAATGCACAATCCAACAATGTCAGGATTCAAAAGAGGTACCATGGGACTTGCATTTATATTTGTCACTTTAGTGAACAAGCAATAGGTTTTAGAAACACAAAACTTCAATACCTCTATTACTGGATTTTTTTACCACAAAAACCATTATTAACTTTCAATCCTCCATTTTACTACTAGGTGGAGAAATGTGTCAAGCATTCTTTAAGCTTTAAATCGGATCCTTAATATTCACATCACAAGGAAGGAGATTAAGTGTCAAAAGAAAACCTCATCAATAATTCAGATTTCAATTAATATAATTTCAGCAACCAAGTTTAGAATTGATACCTGATTAAATTTGGAAAACCAAATAAGGATTCTGATCTCAATACTCAACCACAAGGTCAAATGGATTTCATATATCAGTAGCAATTCCAAAAGTTATCCACCAAAAACAAATGATTGAATGCAAGGTTGTTGGAGGATTCACGGCATTCACTTTCAATATGCGATGATTTAGATAACAAAACAATTATTCAATAGTGCTAATGCCCAAGGAGAATTACAAAGGGAACAAACCTTTCAATGTACAAATAAACCTAGTTCAGATGTGTGACTCGGTTGTCATCAAACCACCCATCATGTTATGATGAGTAGATCATCCACATGCCTTTGTGGAATTTATTTGTTCATGGTTTCGCATGCAACCCCAAGTGTAAAGAGGTGCTTCTATGTTAGTATTCCTAACATTTATTTAATAAAGTTTGTACTTGTATAGATTTTGACAGTACAACATATGCTTTTAACATTGCTTAATTGATGCTTTAAATCCCTTTTTACTATGCGTGATAGTTTTACGGCTAATCTCATACAGTTACTCCTAAGCAATCATCTCATCAAGTTTCCGTTTTAATAGTTTCCTTTCTATCCTCAAGGGACTCAGGTGAGTTATGTATGTGGGTTATGTATCTATAACTGTAATCCCCCAACCTGATACCTCTATGACTTGGAGTATATTCTGATGAGCCACTCACATTTTCAATTAATGAACCCCTAATCAAGTAGGGAAGACTTACAATCAAAATTCAATCAGCATTAGCTCTTTACGAATTAGGTAACCCTTTTAATGCTATTTTCTGACAACATTATTTACTATGTAACCTATCGCAATTTTTCCACACATATTAGTTCAGTTACAACCAATTCAACTATGAATCTCAAATCCCACATTACTATTATAATAGGAACTACTATAGAACTTTCGACGACCACGAGTTTGACCAAGAAGACTTCTATACCTCTTTAAAGTCTATTGAGGCAACCCAAAATAGAGACGAAGCAATTGTCTTAGCTAGTTGTAAACATATTCGTACATGATCAAGGGAATAACCAGATACCTGTGTACTTACATGCTCGGGTATCACATTGAGCTGATAAGGTATTGGGTCATCCTTGTTGTAATTTTCGGGCCAATGTTCCCGCCTCCCCTGCACAACTCCAAAGGTCAGTAACCATGTAGTTCCAAAGTAAAACAGGTAGGAGCGTTTTGAGCCCAATTAGGCCCAAGTGTTTCAACTCCGGCTCTAATACCATATGTAGTGTACCTCCTGTACCTTAATGCCATTAGGTGTGAAAATGATAAGATTTTCACTTCACTGCTACTACAAAAGAATCAACCCTATTAGTGTGAGATGAAAACATGTTCAATCTAATTCGATAAGGTAAAACTATACGCATGGAAAGACAGTCATTCGACGACTTTATCCGTTCTCCTTTGTTAGAAAATGAATAATGCAAATTACATTCAGATTACTTATGCTCAATTCATTATTTTCAAAACCAAGTATAGCTAAGAAAAGACTGGGTCGTTTAGCCCTTCAACGGATGTCATTAGCATCTTCTTTAGGAATCACCTTTCAAACAATTTATACCATCATTATGATTAAACACAAGAGTTACATACATCCATAGTTTGTCACATGCCCATTTTGACATAGCCACATTATGAAGACAAAATTTAATCAACTCATCTAGATAACAGATTTTCTTAACCGCAACTTTGATGGTATTCATGACATTATATATATTCTTATAACTCTATAGTAATATGGACTTACTCTTAATGGTATTCACAATTTTAACCTCCCAATGAAGGCTTTACCCTGTACTAGGACGTAATATACTTCCATGTGTGCTACAATGCTAATTGCCAAAAATTATAAGCCTTTTACCCTTAATTAATTAGACATGAAATGTTAGACCTCATTTGATTTCATTCTCAAGTTTCTCTTATCACATTTGGCACATGCAATTACTTTGACTGACGTAAACTTACAGGGTGAAGATCACATAATACATAACACTACTTACCTTGGTTGGAAAATGTAGCGTTATCAACATCAATACATTTAATCAATACTATGTGTGGACAAATTTTATTGATCACTTTCTACAGTGGCAAAAAAAACATTAACAAGGCTGCAGAGCATCATAAAACGATGGAAAGAAAGAAAGTAAAACATTCAGACATATAAAAAGGAGACATCTGACACATGAAAAAGAGACCAACAACAATGTACGTGGTTCCCCCAACCCTGGGGTTATGTCCACCAAAAGGTGTCACAAGCCTGTGACCATTAGAGGAAATTTGGGGTCTAAAATGGGCCTCCTAAGGAAAATAATAAAAAAAGCCACATCACACTACAAATATGCCATTTCACATTAAATCTAATGAAA